>DWON01003342.1:0-18252 GCA_018251015.1 Phocides pigmalion okeechobee
CGTTTTCTTTACGACGTGAGGTACAAGTCCCGTGGCTTCTAAATCTTTGAATATATTTCTAAGAATATCTTTGTATTAATTAGTATATATTAAGAGTATTCGGTCTAATCGTGTGTACCATCAGTTCTGGCAACTCTTTATTCAAAAATATTTATCATAAGCATTATTATAATAAGTAGTAATATTATATAATATTATATTATTATTATAAATATTACTATATATGTATTTTTTTTCGTCGGTTTTGGATACAATGTAAAAAATGTAAAAGCTAATAAAACCAAAAAGAATCTAAAAATGCAGACAAACACATACTAAAATAATTATGAAAATATCGATATTTTTATTACTCTTTTTTGCTTGTAAACGTCAAATTTGAATATATAGAAACAAAATCTTAGATGAGAATAAGGTTAAAATGACTTGGGCTATGCTAAAGAATATACGTCAATTAAGCGTTTTCAATTTTTTCTTTAATAAATGCGATTATTCATTTAGATGTGTTTGAAATCGAAATACATTTTTATTATCTTGATAATAATCAGTGAACAAGATTTTCATATTTATATCATTAGTACTTCAAAAAAAATTGTTCAGAATATATTTTTTTATATGAGAAGAGTAGCAAACGAGCCTTCAAACCACCTGATGTTAAGAAGTTGCAGCCCATAGACGTCCACGTACAATCACAAAAACTACTGAAATCGTATCTAAGCTCGAACGTAGATATGTTGCTACTCCTGAGGAATAAAGTGGCCGCCTCACTTCAAAGTGTAGCCGGTAAAATAGTGTAATCCTTTAGAGCATGTCAGCCAGTGTGTTTTGTTGTGTGTTCTGGTTTGTTTTGAGTACCGGATATAAAAATATAAATAATACATATACAGAATATAAGACTAATTAAAACTTCAAATTTTGAATTACGCAATTACATATCATTTGCAATAAATAATTTTAATTGAAAATAATACTACTTATGTTTATCGGTATTTTGTTAAAACAATTTCAAATTTTTCAAATTAATTCTGTAACGATCCAGTGATAAATATGATTTATGAAAAAATCATTTTACTGTAGTGAACATAAAATTGACTTTTTGTCTTTTAATATATTTATTTATTTCCTTTATTTACGTAATATTTCACTTCAATTTCAACTTTTTTCTGTAAGTCAATGTAAAAATCGTTTTGAAAATGTATAAACATACATTAATAAGTTACAAAAATATAATAATTAAAATACGCATTATCAGATACAACAGTTTTGTGTAGTTTTCCATTTAACGGGTACTCATGATTAACGAGTGTAATTGGTTACCCGTTATATAGTAAAATGTATTCCGCGATTACATTACTTTAAAATTGTAAGTTTTCTGTAGAATATAAGAAATCTTTTCAGAATTCCTGATTCTGATAGACTTTCAGTTCTTAACTTACTGTAATTTTCACAGATATGGTAAATATATATTGAAAACTATTTTTATCGCCCATTTTACACCGTTTTTACAACACATTACATGTGTTGTAAAAACGGTTATACTATATTTTCAAACTCTAGATGAGTTGAAAATTCATTAATTTCGAAGAAACTGATTATTGATTATTAAAAAATATTTGTAGTATCATACAATATTTCGTGAATGGAGTATTATTTTCTGAAAGAAATTGGTTAACACTGACTGTGGCGCTCACGTTTATATCAAGTCAGCGTTGCGGGCGGCAGCAGTAAACTGGAGAAGTTTTCACTAGAGTGGATATTTGGCTACGATTCGCAAACCTGTTGTATTTTGAAGCGTTTGTGTGCGCCTACGGAAACATAGCCATTGTGTTCGCCCGCAGTTGTAGCGCCTTATGTAGGCGCCTTATGTATCATAACACTTGTGTTCGCCCGTAACCTTGTACAGATTTGCATTGACGCGACAGTTGTGTTTCCCGCATTTAAGGTGTTAACAGACAATCTATTGAATGTATCGATACATTTAATACTTTTAACAAGACGAATTACGCGTTTACTGTTTATGCGTACTAATCGCATAAACGGCTTAGCCGATTTCAGTGCGGTTTTCACGAACGTATGGGAGTAGCTTTCACTTAACATTTGTTGTTTTTCAATCTATTTATGAATAAATAAACTTGTAATTTTGGATGGTACGTGTGTACTGAGAACTTTTTGTTAAAATTGCTGCAATGCTCCAGCTTAATGTCGCCTCCCGCAACACCGCCGATCTTATACATGAACGCCGAAATCAAACTGTTAAATACATTTGTACGTATATGATTTTTAATTTAATATCGCAAAATTCCTCTTAATTACATTTATAGCAACACGTACATTCATTAAAATTCAATAAATGGAAATTTTAATATGCATTTGACAATAAAAATTGTTATCATGTTCAGTATATTTAAACATAATACTCTTTATAAAATCGAATATCAAATCATCATGTGCGTAATCGTTCTCTATTATAACGAGAGTTTAAGATGGGCGTTCAAAAAGGGCTGTGCTTTGTAAGGCTCTACTTTTAAGGCCCTTGTTGCAACTACAACTTTGTTTTGAAGCTTATCCCTAAAGGGATGAAAAGATTAACCTAATTCGGCATTTTTTTTATAACCAAAATATGTTCTAAAAATTCTTGTACGATTTGTATGACAAATTTAATTTTGTAGTTTATTTCTTGTGAACTGTTAGAAAGAAACCGCAAATTTTACTTTGTCGCTTCATCTAGAATATATTTTTCATCTTTCTTTGTGATTTTGTGTAATTTTTTTAGATGACAAAAGAAACACAGTAAAATATAATTTTGCAATGTGTATCTGCTTCAATTGTTCAAAAAGTTGTTTGTTTTTCAAATAACATGTAATTCTATAAAAAATGAAGTGTAGTTGCAAGAAGGGAGTGTTTTTTTAGTTTTCGATTCAGTAAACGAACAATGTTTAAGTCACTGTTTTTAGATTTAACTACTATTGCATTTTGCTATTTTATTTATGTGTCCCTAAGGTGTTAGTTGTAAGTATACGCTTAGTACTAATTAAGTTTTATTTATTTAAAAGTCAATATAATGTGTTTTATTACTTTGTAAATGTTGTTTTTTTGCTCTTACCTTAAATATAGTCTATTTCTATATTGAATAAGAAGACGCTTCCCGCTATCAGTACGTACCACCAGATTAAAAGATCTTTTAATCTAAGCAACATAATTCAGTGTGGTGTTCATCAATAGACAGAATGGTTCAACAGGAAGGTAGAGAAAAGCCGAGAATTTCAAAGATTTGTAATGTGACGTAATTGCATCTGTTCGAAGCCGGAATCGTTTGTAATATATAAAAGAGTAAGATGACCAATAAACAGATCAATGGACAGCTGAAACAGCCGAATCTAGTTTTTATGTGAGCAAACAAGCGTGCAAGCCACCTGATGTTAAGTGTCGTTGCAGCCCATGGACGTTTACAAACATTTTCAAACAGGACTGATATCCTCACGTCTGACGTCGTACGTGTTATGATGACGACGATGTAACGACGAAGCAACGTATTTGCATTGCTACGTCTGAGGAATAAGATGATAGCTCCGCGATTAACACTACGGGATTACGGGCAAACAAAAGTGCTGTTCACGTCGGCGCTAAGAGACTGGGGGTGGACATTACGTCTGTGTATTCGTAGATGGTACACAAATGCTAAAAATATAATATTTCAGTGAATTGTCGGCGCACCTTCTGCCTAGAGAACTAAGCTCTAGTCTAGTGCCGCCTGCCGCACTCCTCCCGCTGACGCGATGCGGCGGGGACGCTTTGCTCATATAACCATAGTTAGCAGTCCTCACTCAGATAGTTGGGGAACACTGCTTACACTAATTTTATATCTCACAAATTCTAGAATACTAGAAGATTCCTGAAACTAGACGACTGCAGCACGCGGCGCAATTAAGTGGGTATTTTCCGTCATGGATAAAGATAAACTACATGTAGTATATGTAAATTTTATTAAGATCTATGTTACAACTGATTATGTTAAGGATTACAATTAGTAATCGTAATTTAAGTTTTAAAATATCCTTAATAACAACAGGGATACATTTTCAAACTCTATATGATTTAACGTATTTTTTTACTTCAATATCTAGGAATTCATCATCTTTTTCTAAACGAGGCACATTTTTCCCTGAATATAAACCATTCGGATTAGACTCTGCATTATTTTCCTTATTTATGGGATCAACTAACTTGGTACTGTCCGTATTAACTGGTTCAGTTTTCTTAGAATCAGTAGCAGCCTGGTTTTCACTTCCAAAACGATTATTGACTTCAGAATTTACATTTTCAGCGCTGACTTCACTTTGTATTTGAGTATTTGGAGACTGAGTATCTGGACTCTGTCTGATGCCAGGATTAACGTTAGCAGAACCTTCATTGGTGTTAGCAGAAGGCGAATTAATATTAGAATTCTGATCAATAAATGGATTTGGTTTTAGTGGATACGTTTGTGGTTTCTGTCTATTCGCTTCCAACGCTTGCCAGTTGATAAACCAAAATGGTTGCTTGTCTATGGGCAGTTTACTGAGACGATCCACTAGATCCCTGTCACCCAGAGCCTCGACAGGCAATCGCTGCGTGGTGCCTTCGCCAAACCTGAAACAATCAAGGATTTGTTTTTATAAATACATGCATATGACAAACATGCAGTCCACTTGATGGTAAGTGGATATTATAAAGAACAAGAGTCACACTTAAAGTTGATGCATGCATGCATTGTTACTCTTGATAAGTAAAGTGGTCGCCTTATTTGTAAGTAAACCTGCAACTACACCTGATTAGAGAACACAAGTAAGCCAAACGCTAGAAATGGGTGTGGCATTGGTACTACCCCGATCTTATTATAGCTTATATTAATTTTAGCTCCATGCATAACAAATAAATAAGAATGAAGGGCGCACAGACCCATAGTTTTCGAAGTTAACTGTGTATCAGAACAAATTGTCACTTATTTTAAAGGTAAAGGTAGATATCGTGAGGAAACCTGCTTCGCTAAGGCTTGTCCTTAAAGCTTGTAAAGGGGATTAAACTATCATACAGCAATTGGCCGTCGTGGTGGAATAAAACCCAAACCTTTTAATGCTGAAGGGAGACCTGTTTTCGGCATTGGGAATCCTTGATGATAACTGTTAGCAAATAATAAAATCAAGTGGAAACGGTAATGATAAAGTGCTGACGTAATAACATGTTATACAAGGAAGGGAACGAACTCAGTTTATAAAAATAACATGTCATTATTATCATTGACGTCATTCAATGAGAAATTAGAACTGTCTCATACAAGACCCAGCCCAATACGACCGGAATCCAAACTGTCAGCCGCAGATTCCTTTTAATATAATTCAAATGTTTTCCTGTTGAACCTGCATAAATTTCCAATTCATTTACCTTTTGGAAATACCCAAAATCATCATTTAATGAATTGGCTCAAGCAGGTAATGAGGATAAAGATTCCGTTAATTTCTTCTTCTAGATAAATTAAATATAATGCAAAGCGTGCTAATAGGTATGTATAAAAGCATTAGGATGGAAACGGTTTTTAATTACAATCGAGGAAAACTAACGTGAATCATTTATGTACCTTCAAATCTTTAACACTAACTTCGATGCTCATATGTATGAGATCGGGTTAGCGTTACTGGAGGCGGTTAAAAATCATGCGGATCATGTTTATTTAGACTGAAGATGCACCGATGATTTACTGAAATATTGTATTTTTTAGCATCCGTGCTGATAGTCCGCATTTTTTAATGCAGACTAGTCAGAGACAAAAAGACATACTAAAATATTTTTTAAAGGTGAGAAAACTATAGTTCGCCCGGGGAGGTCCCACCGCCGCTCTCATAATCCGCCGTAAAGCATTACTTGTATGCGGTTGCCGGCTACCTTTGAAGCGAGACAACCATATTAGTCCTCAGGTGTAGCAACGTATCTACTTTCGAGCACAGATAAGAGTTTAGTCGTGTTTGTAGTTGTACTTGGATGTCTATGGGCTGCGACCACTTAACATCAGGTGGTACGCATGCTCATTTGCTACTCTTCTCACATAAAAAAATGTTAATAATGCTTGCAAATATATAGAAAAACAATTTAGTACTTTACTTATATCGAAACGTTCAAAATTGACTAGGATCATGGATGGATCAAGTTGATGAGGTGTTTTACGACGAATATCCTCTGGCGTCAACCCTTCCCGCGAAATGCCAATTTATTGTGGGTCGACGCAAAATGATTGCTCGTACAATATTGCATTTGGATGTAGTGTTTATGTATAAGGATCTATAAAAATAATAATCATCATATATATCCTCATCATAGTATATATACTTATCGAAATTACACATAATATTTAAATAAATACTTTGACTGCAGCGCGGATATGTATGATCGGTTCAGTATTGCGGGAGACGGCCCTAAGCTGGAGCTTCTTTGATTAGACTGAAGATACTCCGACAAATTACTGAAATATTGTATTTTTAGCATCCGTGTATCATCTCGTAATCCATAAAAATTTGTCCGTACAACACAGGTGTGTACGAGCCGCAAGCGCGTCACGCCCAGTAATACACAGTTGTAGCCGCAGGGCAAGCGTTAATATTGATAATATTGAACAGAGCTGAAATTTTACTGAATTTGAGATATGGCGATGTTCAAGAAATTATTAAGGGTTCCATAATGAAGGTAATTACTGTCCTACCTTTAAATGATTCTACTTTTTTGAACCGGGATAGCCGGTTATAACTTTGACAGAATAAGTATGACATGTAGGTTCTATAACGAGAATTTAAAACAAAATGTAAAGATAAGGGGTTTCTCAAATAAGAAACGTGTATATACTTTTAATTCTGAATTTTATGAAGTTGGTTGCAGATGTTAATGGGTGCAGTAATCCCATGATACCTGGCCCAGAGGATTGTTTACATTTTTAATATAAAAATCTTTATACTGCACGAATATTTTGATTATTAAATTTAATTATCATTTGCTCACTTGAACGGCGAGAAAGACAACTGTTGTGATTAACTTTACGTAACACTCAAGCGGCTTGCACAGTTGTTGTGTTAACATAAATCTGTATAAACTTACGGACGCATACAAGTGCTGTATTTACGTAGGCGCTATAAGAATACGGACGAACACAACGGCTGCAAATACGTGTGACGTCTTCGTAGACGCTACACGGACGCTGCCAAACAAAATATGTACATTTATGAATCGTCGGCGCATTTTCAGTTAGAGAAACCATCTCCAGCCTAGTGCCGCCGTTCGCAACGTTGTCAATGCATGTGCCGCAGTCGAAATGTTAACACTGACGAAGACCTTTGAAGAAGAACATTTTGAAGAATCTTTGAAGAAGAACATTTTGAGGATACCTGCATACCTGAGAGTTCTTCAGAAAGTTCTCAAAGGTGTGTGAAGACTACTAATCTACGCTTGGGCAGCGTGGTGATCATTGGTCTATTCCTTTTTTGATGGTTAACGGGTGGTGTGAAGAAATTAGCAGGTCTTACTTATTTTCGAGCGAACTGGCAGTGGTGGTTTTATTCTGAAGTTCAGGGTATCCTATGGGTCTGAAGCCGGCGTAAGACGGGCGTTGACCCGAAGCCAGGAACGCTGACGTCAGCAACACCAAAGTTTTTAACACCGTCATTTTCTGTAAGGAATCTTAATAAATATTACATTAACAATTATTTAAAACCTGAGAATTTTTCTGCATTATTTGTTAACTTCACATCGCTTGTCACACACACACTTATCCACGGGAAGGAAACACACAACGCTAAATGTGAAATGATTACAAAAATAGTTTTTTTTAAATAACTCCTTGTAATTTTTTAAAACTTCTTAAAACACTACTATTTTTGAAAAAGTTTATATTAAATGATTACGTCGTGTTTTTAGATAAGGACCAAGTGTCTTAATAAAAAAAGAATATTTAAGTAGCATTTTTAACATAATGAGCGCGCAACTGTATATATCTATATTTTTATTTATGTAAGTAATATATACAGCTTTTTACGTTCATAGTCCTATTCTAAGACTTCCTGTGACGGGTTCATGGGTACACAAAGACACGTACACAAATACCCAGACCCAGATGTAACATATTTGATAACTGTCTGGCCCGAACTTGAACCCGGACCCTGTATTTGTTAGGTAGTATGACCTCTGCGCTACACAGGTCGATAACTAAATTCAATACAAAATTAATTATTTTTTTTACTTTAAATCGATATTTAGAGATAACATCTAATCTATAAAATCTACAAGAAGTTTGTGCGCATTCTACATGGCGTCAAAAATTTAGGTCGCTTGCAACTGCTGAATTTTCTGCGCTAGATATGAACCAACCCTCTTAACACATGCAGTGTCGATAACGATAATAAACGTTGGTACCGTAAGGGTTATCATTTTTATTCATGTTGTTAATATAGGTGTACATTTGTACCGTTGACCGACACTGTCGTACATCGGTCATTGTATCGGCCTGACACAAACAGTTCTGGGATCAATACCCAGTCAAACACACAAAGATCTGTTTCAAGTTACACAAAGTACATATTTAAATAAGGTTTTTAGGTAGGAAGGTTACACAAGGTAGAAATAAGAAGGTTTAACTACAGAAACGGAAGATAAATTTCTAGCGCGAACCAAATCTTTCATTTCTATGCAAATGTATGAAAGATGTTTATTCTCTAAAATTTTACTTTACTATTATTTCAGATTCAGCTGTTTCGACTGTGAGTTATTCTTTGAGTATTTGGTCACCTTATTCATTTATGTAAGTACATTTCAGATAAAGGTATACGGAGTGACTAATGGAACCCACCTTTAAAATGTTTATTACATTGTAAACACGTCAAAGATGTGATTTAGGTAGATAGGTACTATGTGTTATTTTCCTGCTTGTGCGCAGTTGCTTGTGTTATAAGTATGCGTGCCTGTATGGAGCATAATGTCCAATTTACAAAAATTCCAACGATCGCAAAATTAAATAAAAAAACAGTATATCAAACTTGCAAAGTGACCAATTCACAGAAAGTCAAAATTACCATTAGTCAGTATGTTTATTTTATTACGGATATTTTACTTGATGAAATTGATACTGATAACAGGACTATTAGTCATTTTGCGTTAAAAATATAATGTGCCTTATGAAAGTGAGGAGGAAAGGTAGTAACGTCAATTTGTCCATAGCTTATAGTACGCGGGTAAAACCGACGGTTAAGTCTGGTAATTTGCAAAATGTTTTTAGGGCTATCATTATTTATTTAAGAATTTGACTAACTAATCCGTAATTTCTTTTAAACTTTTTTATGAAATTAAAATAAAATACGAATGTTGTTCACCTTATGATAAGTGGTCACAACCGTTGCTGTATTTTCGAAATAACTCATAATAAAACATCCGCTAAAAGGCTGTATTAATAGGTTTGCAGCCTGTGTCTTAAAGTTTTTATCTGTTTGTGATTAAAAATATACGTTTTTTTAAATCCCTGATAATAAAAGACTGACTAATTCGAAACATTTCTACGTATGTTTGTGTGTTAGTCAGTAGCATCATAGCAATCAAATGGGTGGTCAAATCAAATCGATTTGAATGCGATCGTTTCTATTTGAAAGTAATATCTTTGCAGGCGATTAGCTGTTTCATGAAAATAATTATAGCCCTTTAAGGTCTCTTCCAAAATGATTAACAGGTTTTGTTCATACAATGAATATGTTGTACTGCCAGCTGATTGATCTAATACAAATCTGATTCTCTAAATAGATCTGATATAAATAATATTATAATTATATCCTGAGCCCTTACTATCTTCTCCTAAAATAGATTTATCTCATGCTCACTATGAAATTGAATATTTTGGAATACAATGGAAAGTGTGTTATTATTTATTATCTTTTCGTTATTTTTGCTATGGGATGCGTACTCACTATTAACGCTTATTTAATCGCCGATATTTCTAAACAGTTCCGTGGATCGTGGTAACGGCTAAACCATATTAAAGTTTACCGAAGACCTTAAGTTTACTTAAGAATTTAACCGTGATCATAGGTTCGAAATACCAGCAATAAAAAATAATTAATCGTGAGAATCCATTTCTGCTAAAATGTAAGACTAAATGTTATTACCACCACGACCACAATGATATTAGTTACAAATCATATCCATTTTTATCCTTATAACATTATCGTTTTTAAAACATGGTGGTAGAGCAGTCGGTAAGGACACAGCACATAAACAATTTACAGAAAATGTATCGCGTTTAGGGTCATTGAATTGGTATGGGTGAGTGTCTCATCAATTAAACCGGCTTTCAAATAATGATAATAAAAACAA
This sequence comes from Phocides pigmalion okeechobee, assembly GCA_018251015.1. Taxonomy (NCBI): domain Eukaryota; kingdom Metazoa; phylum Arthropoda; class Insecta; order Lepidoptera; family Hesperiidae; genus Phocides; species Phocides pigmalion. The sequence continues at coordinate 10,372 of DWON01003342.1, forward strand.
ATCGGTTGATTCGTTTCAAAGGTGGGCGACACAAGCAGACAACGTACCCGACAAACACACAGACATACAAATACATGGATAGACACAACATACAGATTACAGGTAACGATTATTTATTATTATAAACAAATAGGTCCACGTTTGATACACGTTGCTAACACGAGGACTGGTTCGTATCTCGCGCAAATAACTGCGAATGCTATTCAACGCGATTTTTTTTTCATTTTTACACACAAACGTACATCACACAACAAATGAACACACAATACACGGATGTTGACATAAATCAGATAAATATTTGTATGTAAGAAACCAAAACGCAAAAATACAAAGGAAGATGTTATATACAGACAGACACACATCACATACACACAAAAACTCAAGTTTCAAACTTCCATTTTTGTATATATTATTAAAAATATGAAATCGTAATGAAAAAATGTATTTTATAAATTTTCTTTATTATGAAAGAGTAAGAAACGGGCATGCAGGCCACCTGATGTTAAGTGGTCACTGCAGTCCATAGACAACCGTGTCCAATCTCAAATAGAACAGAAGTTCTATTTAAGGATAGACGCGGATGCGTTCCTACTCTTGTGGACTATGATGGTCGCCTCCAATAATGTGTATCCTGCAAAAACTACTAATAAGTACCTTAAAACGTTATAATAAAACAAATAAAGTTTTCATTTAATATTGATTAAATATAATAAAGGTTAATTATATAAATAAAAAACTCCACAAAGATTAGTTTAAATTCTAATTTCTAATACAAAAGTTATTATTTAAAAAACAATACATTATTACTCGTATTAAACGGACGAACTTACTTGTGTTAAAAATGTATGTTGAATACACATGAAGTTTAATATTCGACATCATAAAATGCCATAACAAGAATACTTTATAAATTGCCGATAAAAATTACTGATACACATAAAATGACTCATAAATAAATTCCAATTATACTTTTTTTATTGTGAAAGAGTGAGAAACGGGCATGCAGACCACCTGATGTTAAGAGGTCACTGCAGCCCATGGACAACCGTGTCCAATCTTAAATAGAACAGAAGGTCTATTTAAGGATGGACGCGGATGCGTTCCTACTCTTGAGAACTGAGATGGTCGCCTCCAATAATGTGTATCCGGAACCACACCTCCCCAACCGAAACACAATACATGAAGAACATGTCGCTTTACGGCGGGTTATAAGGGGGGCGGGGGGGCCGCCCCCGGCGAGCTCTGACGGCTCTACTACCAGTTACTAAGATATTAATATTATTATGTTTATTCTTATTCGTAGTAAGTACATAGTTACTATATACACGTTTATAGTATATTGACTAGAAATGATGGTAGTATTGTTAAGATCATACTTTTTTATGTGAGAAGAGTAGCAAACGAGCATGCACCACCACCTGATGTTAAGTACTCGCAGCCCAAAGATCCACCATTCATCCAGTTAAATTATAAAATGAGTATTTGATACATAAATAAACAATTCTTATTAAGTTATTAAAAACTACTTTGCAACAATCTGCCATCACAATGTATAATGGTATATATTTCAAAGCATGCACTATGTGGATAGGAAAAAGTGATGTGATTAAAAATATATATCATTATACATATTAGTAGCTTATTAGTGGATTGTTGCAAAGTAGTTATTAACAACTTAATAGCATGGATTTGCGCAAAGTAACGCCTGATATTACTAAAGAATTATTGTTACCATATAAAAACAATTAAAATAAAGTTAGTAAGATATAAACAATATTTACCGGTAAATCTCGAGAAACAAACGTGTCCACAGTTCAGCGGCACAGAACAAACTGGTTTGATTTGATTAAGCCTTTGCAAAACAAGTAAACATAAACTTTACATGCATTTGGGCCAAAGCATACTTGCGGCTTTTGTAACGGGATACTATGATTATTGTCAATGACTCTAGCTTCGTCGCAAAAAATACGTAATATAGGAAGATGTAAATAATAATAGCACTATGTACCTGGTCGTTACGATTATTGTCGGTCCAATGATAACGGTGTTGTAGATTGTCGATAAGAAAAATGAACGCCATTAGAGCAATGACGTAATAAATGTATATTTCATTTTATGGCGATGTTGACCAATAGTGATAAATACATATTTTGGATTCTCATGTCAAATTACCGACATTAAGAGAAGTGACGTGTCTGTCATTGAGGTTTCTCTGCTTTTTATGCAAAAAAATAAAATAAAATAAAGTCATTGTAAATGAAATTCCGTTTATTTATCTATTTGTTTAATTATTTCTTTGGTATATTTCTTTTTATTTAGAGTCATTGCTTGATCCTATTTAGGTTTAGGTTTGCATTAATAACAAAAAACGTTTTTCAATCTCTTCAATCATTTTGACGTGACATTGACTAGTTGACAATAAAAACTGTATTCTTATAAGTTAAAATTGAAATGTTATTAATAATAGTCTGAATCGTAAAAGTAGCATGTGTGAAAAGAGCCTTAAGTACTATGATATATGTAAGGGCAGATTATCCTTACATTTTCTTACATTATAAAATTCTAACCCTGCAACCTGACAATGTCAGGCAGGACTTTGTCCTGTTTGATGTTGGACGTGGATGTGTGGATATCTATGGGCTGCAGCAACCATTTAACATCAGGTGACCACCACCAAACTTCAAATCTTGTCAAGGGCTCTCATTACTCTGGCTTCAACACTACACGCAACAGTCCTTCGGGATTCGCTATGCCTTCAATCTTCACCGAATTCAAACCTTGTCAAGGGCTCTCATCACACTGGCTTCGACGCTACATGCAACAGTCCTTAGGATTCGCTACGCGAGTTGCTTTTTTCTTAAGATGAACGAATTTCATCATAAGGTATTCCTAGAATGCTATGATGTAAAGCATTTCCACACTTCCAAATATACCTTTAAAGCCCATGACGCATTGACGTCTCCAACGTTGCACATATTCTTGAAAATCGGTGATTTTCCATCATCTACTGCCTCGTCACTTTATATTTCATTTAAAAAAGTAAGAGAGTGCATGAGAAAAATTAGACAAAGTCTATATTTATTTTTCCACGAAAATGTTAGAAAAACCTAATTTAGGGAGGATGATTCTGAGTTTTTTACATCGTTTTAATTAGCTAACTTTGGATCTTGTCTGTTTAGGTGAAATTTTGTAATGGATTTCAAACGACCTTGCCGATAAGGTAAAACGAGCAAAAATTAAAAAAATAAAGTAATTATGTAAGAAAAATATACTTTTAATATAACTTACGATAATAACTAAAAATAGTTATAGTATTAAAATTATTTTAGTTATATACAGATTTAAAATTTATGTCAGATTTTAACATTTCTAGTATTTTTACTTTTACTCCCTTAGGAATTCTCGGTGAAAAGAGAAATTTATCTTGAATAACTATTAAGTCAAAACTTGTATCAAATAATATAATTTTAAACATAACTACTATGATTTCAGTTTTACTGGTTGACTTGTGTCTATTCACTTTTTTGTACACGTGACTTGTATTACTAATTTAACGGAAATACTAAATTTTACACAAACGTACTTGATAAAGCATTATAAAGACGATGTCGGACGCTGCAAGTAATCAACTAAGAAAACTCTACAAGTGCAAACTTTTAGAAAATCACAGCACGTTTCAGAAAACAAAAAGAAGTCAGAGGGCAGGCGCTTCTGAACGAAGTTTCCGCATTTAGTGCACCTTCACTACGTTATTACCTTTGTCTTTGTCAAAACTTTCAACTTTTACAACTTTTACAAAAATGAAACAACGCTGTACTTCAAAAATTTTTATTAGACAGATCGCCTCTTCGATAAATAACATCCTCCTGTTTTCATTCTCCAGCAATATTAACACTTCGTAAATAAATTGCCTCTATTAAATAGACTATACAAAAATAATGTTACAAAATTTACACGGTCCGCATTCGAAAATTTAAGATAATATGATAAAGACTAAATGAATAGCAATAAGATTTAAAATAATCCTCTTTAACAGAACAGACTCCGCGCCAGAATCATCTACCACCTCTTTACAGCACTTTGTACCTATTTCCACTACCTTTGGATAGAAATCTGTCCAAAACTCAAACGCTTTGTAATTTACATTTTCTGGCGTGCTCATTGTAAAATTTTGTCTGTCTATTATTAAATAGCCAGGCTTCTCTATTTCGAATGGGTCCCACTGAATAATAACTCCTGAGTTAGTAGGATTAGAGTACCATGCAAAATTGGTCCACATTTTCATAATAATGTCAGAAATGCTTTTGTCCCTGTAGTCCCATTTAGTTAAATCCTCGGGCAAGGCTAAATGGGGCATTCCAAAGGCGAAAATTAAGTCAAAATTGTGCGGCACAAGTATCCAGTCCGGTATTCCCTCATTAGCTATGTCTGAAAAAGGTTTCAGGTCAAATCTATAAAGGTAAATCGGAGCATGTTTACTTACATACTTCGCGAGTTGATATGTGGTTGATCCGTGAACTTTATCCGTATAAAAGTCTAGAAAGAGTTTTCTTAAAATAGTTTCATTTGTTGTAGGCGGTATGGGTTTGTAGAAAAATGCTACAGCATCTTGTATATGATGTTGATTGGTGAAGCACGAACTGTTATCCACGGTTATATCAGACAAAATAACTTCTTCCCGCATAATATCGAACTCTCGTTGACTAAGTCCTGTATCATCGTTGCCTTTGTCAAGTAGAAGAGCATCTTCCATGTTTGTATAACCAGTTAGTATAGGAACTGGTGTGAATATTTCATCTTTAAACATTCTGCTGGGGAAATCGGGCAGGAACGGTAATGAGATATTGCTAAATCCGTTATCGACAATCGGCTTCCATTCAGCCAGTGGTTCTCCAATATCTAATAGAGCTTGATAGTTGACTCTTCTTAGGCAATCTAATAGCTGAAAGGTAGGTTTGCGGAAGCAACTGAATGCATTTGCTACTTTATCGACTGTTATCAGCTCTTTTCTGGCTATGTTCACTGTCTCTGGTGACAGAACGTTTCCGCTCATGGCAATAGCTTTTTGGAACAGTCCTGATGAGTATGATGATATTAAGTGTAGTCCAACGCTTACCGCGCCTGCATCGTGACCAAATATGCAAACGTTATCAGGATCACCACCAAAACTTTCTATATTATTTTTGACCCAAGTTAAGGCTGCAACTTGGTCTAATAAACCGAAATTTCCCGAGGCTTCATTGTCTAAAGTTGAGAAGAACCCAAAGATGTTCAGACGGTAAGCGACCGAGACAAATATTACCTGAAAACGTAAGAACATAATTTTCAGGTTAGTTAATTAAAATTCCTTAAATTAGAATACTCAGAGACGGTCTAGATAATTTAATTCACTTAAGCTTGCGATTGTACGCATAGTTTGAATGCACAATTTGTGAAAGCGACAGGTGCAGAAATGGTTACAGAAATTTAACTATTTTAATTCGGACCGGGTTTAAATTTTCGTGAAGTGTATTTGCAAATACACATATTTTGCAGGCCAACTGGCATGGATATACCACCGACAGTCTGGTTATATGATTTAAGGCATCAAATTTATTTTAACATTTTCCTTGTTAACATTTTCAATGTTGTACATTGCTGTGTATTGCTTGGCGTAAAGCGCTTGCGGCTTGTACACAGCTGTCTTGTACGTTCAAATCTGTACGGATTTCGGCGAACAAAAGTGCTGTATTTACGTCGGTGCTACAAGAGTGCGGGCGAAAATAACATCTGTACGTTCATAGATGCTACACGGATACTAAAAAACACAATATTCCAGTGAATTGTCTGCTTAACATACCCTCCGTAGCAAAACGCATATAAAATTTTGCCACTAGCGGTCACCCATCCAATTTCAGACCACGCCTCATGTTGCTTAACTATGCTGATCGCCTCCGATATTTATGTGAGAAGAGTAGCAAACCAGCCACCTGATGTTATGTAGTCACTACAGACAATTGGCGTCCAAATATAATCTTAAACAGAATTTAAGGTCTAAAGTCGTGCATTGCCACTTTATTATTACTCACGAGAACTGAGATGGTCATGTCGCTTCTAAGTGTAGTCAAAAATCATACGACTCCAGACCTTTGCGCAACAAAATGAGAGTATCAAAATACTGAGGCTCATGCACATGTTTATTATACCTTTTTACCTTTGATACATTTTACTGGTAGGTTTACTCACCCTTTGCTTCAATACAAGTTGAAATGGATTCAGAGAGTTAGGGCTCCCCCTAACGAAGTCACCACCGTGAAACCAGACCATAGTTGGAAGACCCTCGAGTTTAAATTCTGTGGATGAATATAAAAAGGTAACATTAGGAGTGATAATTTGGGGGTTTCTGGCTTCTAGAAATAGAAGTCCTCGATAACACTTCTTTCACACTTTCCCTAGTTCAACACTGCTGTGTACTGCGCGGTGCAACGCGCTTGCGACTTGTACGCACCTTTGCTGTACAAGTCTATATATATTACGGGCGAAGATAAGTACTGTGCTTACGTACGTTATAAGACTGATGGCGGATATTACGTCCGTGTCTTCGTAGATAATACACAGATGCAAAAAATACAATATTTCAGTGAATTTTCGGCGCTACAATCTAGAGAAATAAGCTCCTGTTTAGTGCCGCCTCCCTCAGCGCTGACCCGATCTAATATGCATACATATAAGGACTGCTATCAACGTGTTAACCGACTTCCATAAGGAGGGAGCTATATCCGTAATTAGTATGCTTGCTTCTCATAGAAAAGATGGTTGCAAATGTCCATAGACGGCAGAGACCGTTTTACATCAGGTGGGTTGAATGCTCTTTTTCTACTTATGTTTTAATAAAAAAATCTGGAATTACTTTGCATAAAATAAAAGTGATTTGACTTCACAATGCGAACTGCGGTGATTAATCTCAAAGGAATAAGCTTGATGAATTTTCAAGCCAAAGAGAAACTGTTTGAAATATTCCAATGCAAACAGTTTTTTATTATTAACTTCTATAATAAACATCTGCTGGACGTTGATCCTTTCAGCTGCTCAATAGGAACATTTAAGATAAAGGTGAGGCAGGCGATTGCCGAAATAAAATGAATTAAAATAATTTTATTGTACTTCCCCTTTTCAGTTAATTTAATTTTGGTTTGTTATATTTTGTAAATTTAGTTTGTGTAGGTACTGATTTCTCTTTTTTATCTTGATTTTATTGCGCTAGTAATGTCTTAGTAAACGGTGGAACCTTCACTGATCATTGTATTATTTTTAAGAATTATGTTAACCGTATTTTTGTTTTGTTTGTTTCTTAAATAAATAACTAAAACTTCTTTTGAACTCCCGACGCAAGAACTGATGTTATACATACGCATCTTATGTTCGTGGATGTATGTGTATGTGTGTGTGTTTGAGATGATTCGCTTGAAAGAACTGGTTTACGGCGGTTTACGAGGCCTGTCACCCTCATATCTGGTGTATACCAGTACTTACCATGATATATATCACTACATACCATACCCGATGGTACCTCCACGGTCAAACTATTTGTCTACTACCTTGCGAATAGATTTATGCTATTTTTTATACGAGAAAGTAAATAAGTTTAGTATATTTTAGTGTGTATAGTTATTTATAGTACGAATTTCGTCCTCCGACGTTGAGGGTTCAATTTTTTTTTATAAAAGAAGAGTAGCAAACGAGCATACAAACTGATGTCAGATAGTTGCAGCCCATCGAGATCCACGTACAACCACAAACACGACAGAAATTCTATCTGAGCTCGAACGTAGATGCCTTGCTACTCCTGAGGACTAAGATAGTCGCCTCACTTGAAAGTGCTGGCAACCACACATTTCCAAC
>DWON01003343.1:0-18247 GCA_018251015.1 Phocides pigmalion okeechobee
GGAATGTACATCAAAAGTTATTTGCTTTTAGAAGGTACGTTTGAAAGGTATTAAAACCAGCACGGTTTGACCAGGAAGGAAAATTTACCACACTCTCTGTCTTTTCTGTTGTAAAGCAATTCTTGTTATGGTGGAATGTTTTGATTGCTAGTACACTTATGACTTCTCCGGAGTAGCAATGTATCCGTGATTTTCAATAACGCTCCTATTCCACTTGTAGTTCGTTACTGATGTCCATAGGCAGCATCAACTATCATCAGGTGAACTGCATATTTAAATTTAATAAAAAGGACTTTTTGTATGTATTATTTAATTTCAGCGGAATCCTCGTCCTCGTGAAATTATTTTTTTAAGAAAATGAACTTTCAGACTGAAGTTAGCGACGATGCAGGTTAGTGACACGTACCATCATAATAATACTACATTTCAATTTGTTCCTTTCGTTAAGATTCACAGTATTTCAAGAATAACAAGGAATTTGTTAGAAATATCAACTTCAACAGTCTTTCATTGATCATGAAAATATTATCGCCAAGTATTCCACGATACTTTTTATTAAACAATAGTAGTAGCAAACGAACAGACCACTTAAATCCATCTAATTAAGTCAAACACTAGGTAGAATCTTTTAAATATAAAAATAGAAAAATCAAACACATGCGTCAAAAACCGGATTAACACTTAGGCCTTACTACGCTTTGAAGGGAATGAAATAAAATATTCACGAAGTCGGCACAATGTGGAAAGTTTACGCAGCGAACAAGTCTCATTCACAAAAGGTCAGGTAATTACTCAACGGAACACCGTCGGGCCTATTCTTTGGATTTAATCTATTGTCATAAAAATACGACGAATCAGAAATAACGGATGGCTTTTTTCAATATTGGACGCGACGTCTCGAGGATGAGAGAGACATTAAGCCAACATAATATTTAGTTCTCCTAATCCATACTGTATTGATGTAATATTAGTATTTTTTAGTTGTGAGAAGCCACACATTACTACTACTAAATAAGGTATGTCAGCTGAGAATACATCTACCTCCGAATGTAAATAGGAAAGTCACTACAGTATTACAGTTAATATCACGCACTTATTTGTAAACTATTCATTTTGATATGTTGAAGTGTGTCTGATGGTCATGTTCATGGATAATTCAGAATAATAGAGTTTTAATAGAAATCTATATACATACATATAAAAGATATTTTTACTAAAATATAATATAGAAGCAATCCGGTACGCACGCCGATCTACCATTAAATCCCACGTGAAAAAAAACGTAGTAACATCATTTTTGGTACTAAATGATACGTCGTAATAGTGAAGAAAATTTTGCGTAATACTAACTTAGTCATTTATTTTAAAACACAATGTTACATTAACCTTTTCCGTATTTCACTCACGGAATGAAGATAAGCCAGACAATATCCCATATATCAGAATCAACTCAATTTTGGGGCTTTGAAGGAAGATTTATGAATGTATTCTTGCTGAAACCCTAACTAGGAGCGATTGATTCAATGTTAAATTATTCAATTAATTAACATGATAAGTATATTTTTGACAAAATATGATTTGTGCCATCAAGATAAGCAAAATAAGTCGTATTTAATTTAATACGTATTACCAAATGTAACAATTAAAACATTAAAAATATTAATAAAACATCAATACGTGGGAATCATATTTTTGATTCATTTTGGAAGTATTTTTTTTATATTGGTTTCAAATTAAAAAATCTAATAAATTACTAAGTAGACCATAACTACGAAAGCAAAAAAATCGACATAATTTATATTTAATAGAAAGTAACAATACTGGCTATTCTGGCTTTTGATATTTAATATCAAGCGAGATTAACCAAGGGCAAATATAACAAAGTCACTGCCTTTGATACGATAATCTTGAAACAGTGAGGTCACTGACGTCCCTGTCTAGTCGCTACAGATAATTAGTGAAACAAACTTCAAGACTCAAGTCTTAATTAATTTTAATAAACGTAGAAAGCATTTAACTATGAAGTTACTTCATTGTATAAATTGAAATATGAGATATAAAAGTTTCATGCAGTTTATAGTAATTTTGTAAAACCAACTACAAATATATATAATACAGATCATTCCTAAAATAGCTCTAAAGTATACGTAACAACTTAGTGTTTTTATACAAAATATGCTGTTTTCGATGAGATCATTTATCATCCGGATAATTCCTGGAAAATATTATCTATGGTTTTTCCAATAAAATCTACTCTAACTTCAAATATAATAAAACGCCATCAAATTTAAAGTAATTGCTTTTGAAACATCACGACTTATGACTTCTTTTTAACTTTTCAGTAAGGACTAAAAACAAGGATATTAAATTAAAACACAGGTAAATAAAACGATAAGGGCTATTTAGAAGATGGATCTTTATAAATAGGTTGAAGAAATAAACAGAGACTTGAAAAACATAAATCAAGACTACACCGGTCAGTTACAAAGAGATATAAAAGAGTTAATGAAAGACTTTGCCAACGAGAGACTACGTTAAGAATTGTTGAGGTAATTTAATTGAGAATATTTTTTTTTAATATTGATATATTATCTGATCAATTATTATTATTTATATTTTATATTAACGAAAAGGTAGACGGGCCACGTGTTGGAAAGCAGTGTCCGTCGACTATAGACAATAACAACACCAGAGGAGTCGCCAATGCATCGCCGGCTTTGCATTATGATTATGTCAGACGAGCCTTCCTGGTTGGCAATGTATTTTGCACTCAGCCATACTGTTAAACCTATTCTCGTTGCCACCACATCCCGAATAGAACATCGCCATACATTTTCTTCTGACGACATCAAAGAAGTACACTTTGTACATACGATTGCATGGCCCCTTCGAAGGTGCCTGGTAACAATAGTACGGTACATTCATCAAATTGGATGGAAAAGGGCCATCGTCTACACCTGAAATTGATTAAACGGGTGATATATGAGTTGAGCGCATGGGGCTCGTTAATTGTAGCACGTAATAACGGGCGTGATCATAAAAAATGATTTATTGTAGAATACTGCGATCGTTCCAGAAAAATTTAGAAAGCACCGAATTTTTTGGGCTTGTTACAAATAGGTCTGAACTTTTGAAGCAGATTATCCACATAACTTATTTAGAGTTATATAAGAACCTGAAAAATCATTTTATGCCAAAAGAGGAACAAACGAGTGTGTAGATCATCCGATGTTAATTGGTCGGAGCAGCTAACGGTGCAACCACATCCAACTTCAAATCACTGAATTCCTACATACGTAACTCCATGACCTAATATTATCATCGCCTCGCATGTAAGTGTAGCCAGCAACAACATTTTTCGAAATGACACATAAGAATTGGGTCACGGCAAATATTGAAGGTAGGGGCAGAGCTACCCAATTCCAACCATCTACCACCTATTAAAGTTTGTAAGATTCCGAATAAATAAATATCCCACTTACGCCCGTACTTCACGTAGTCATATACTGCCATCGTAACGTCATTCAATGACAATGTTAAAGCTAAAATAAGCAAAGACTTCATCGTCGAATCGTCTCTCCTAAAATTGTTATTTATTGAAACGATTGAAGTGACAAATGTGTTTGCAACCACCTGTTACAACATAACCACTGCACATGAGCATGGGAAAACAACTCCAAATTTAAGAATTTTAACTCCTCAGTAAGATGTCAAGTTAGTATGCGTTGCAACACCGTAAATTGTAGTACGGGTTCTGTTGCTGTATGGCAGATATAATCGTTCAATTCTAAACACATTTTCCAATCAAACGGAGCTGCAATCAGAAACAATCAAGTGTATATCGATGCAGCCGTTTTATTGCTCGTGTCCATATGAATTTTAGATAACGAACCGATATTGGATTTCGTGTTTGCTGATGCCATTGTAATCTCAAAACCGCTTGCCGATCAGTTCGGTATGAAGTCTATTTATTTATTCCGCTTTTGAGTAAAAATTGAGTGTGTTTGATACAAAAACAATCTTCGATATAATAAAATCAACAGAATTGTAAAGCTCTTGAGCGCTTTTAGATTGTTATCAATATTTCGAAATAAATACATTTTCATTTAACAGTTTTCGATTCATTTAAGCATTTCTGTGGGTTTCGTTCAAATTTATATGAGGATTTTCAGAATGGTAAATTGATCCAGATGAGTCATTTTAAATAATACTTTTATTATAGCATCTTTTTACAGCTTTAATAATGTTTATTTCTATAAATTTGTGATAATTGTTAAATTCCCGGCCTTTCCCTTGGGCGTCTGTGGTACAAACCTCTGACGCATTTCAGTATTTGAAATTGTGTATTCAAGAAATTAAAAAAAAAATTGCTTCAATGGCAAAGAAAAATGAGATGAGGAAACTTGTTTATCTGAGATTTCTTCATAAAATACTCAAAAATATATGATGTTTACCAATGCGTACTTGGCCAGCCTGATAGACAAAGCCTATCGTGTAAACGTAAAGGATTGATGATGACATCAACACATGTACGAAACAATACACTATCGGAAATGACACAAATATAATCGCGGAATTTGGACATTTTACTGTGTCACAGGTACTCACAATTAACAATTTTTAATTGCCAATAATTAGTACCACTTATGTTCCAATAACGTCCCTAATTCTTTTTTTTATGAAACCACCACCACCAGACGTTAAGTGGTCACTGCAGCCCATGGACAACCACGTCCAATCTCAAATAGAGCAGAAGTTCTATTTAAGGATGGACGCGAATACGTTCTTACTCTTGAGGACTAAGATGATCGCCTCCAATAATGTGTATCCGGCAACCACATCTCCCCAATCGAAACACAATACATGAAGAACATGTTGCTTTACGGCGGGTTATGAGGATGGTGGTGGCCGCCCCGGGAGAGCTCTAACGCCTCTACCGCCTTCAAAACGCTTTATACGACCCAAAATAAATCCTACTGTTCGTTCGTACGTCCTATTTTTTAAATAAAATCAAAGAGAAGTATAGTGTCCGATTGATCAATTGCCGGCCATATTGGCAGGTGATCCGTCACCGTATTTACTTACCGCATGATATGGTGTTACCAGAACTACTCTGAGGTAGTAAATATACTTTCTATACTGTCAATAATGTGTAACGAGATTCATTGTTCTAGATGTTAACATGATGTTCTTATCAAATATTATTAAATGCGATTAAGATTATATTTGCTTAGTTTTTTATTTTATGAGATATAAGTGTTATTTCTATAGCAAAAGTATTGATAAAAAACTTATGGTCTATTTTATATTTCTATGGTTTGAATTAGTTGATGTACATTTGTTTAATGAGATAAAAAACGTTTTCAATTAAAATCTCTAGTACATAGCGTGCCGAAAAATGAAATTGAATTATCAATTAAACATTCCACAACAAATGAGCATTTAACTCGCAGCCGAAAATTGGATTAAGCGTCCGTGAGATTAAAATGCATGAAATGCCAACCTTTTTCGGATGCGCTCGGCCTTCCCGGTACCTCAAAGCCTTTCAATATTCGCCCCGAAAAACGTATTTTGAATTTTATATGTATGAAATTAAGAGCTACGTGAGTTATGTGACAGACTGTTTTCGTTGGCGGCGGAGGCACATGCGTGGGAAACGGGGCCTACGCCGTAGCCGCTCTACGTTCAGACGGCGTGCAACCGCCACTACAATCAGGCGTAGCCCCGCTACGACGCGGCGCGCTACCTCTACGGAACTTTTCATACTTTTCTAACTATCGACTTTGTTTCTCTGTGTCGTGCAATATTATTTTGCTGACGTTTGGTGTGTAAATTGTCATTGTGTGTGTTTGATTGCGACTTTCGACGATATGTCTTAGTGTTTAAGATGGCTCCTTTAAGAGTGGCTACCGACTTTTATACGGATGTGACGGACTTTTTGAACTTTTCCACCCAACAACCGGCGGAGACGAGGCATCATATACGGCATCGGAATCACTCTCACCCTCGCGATCATGCCAGGAATCACGTCGTAGACGTCTTGTCGAACTCCATAATGGAAGTAATTAGTAGTAAATTTATACCGGAGAACAGTGTGTTGCCTGATATGGAGCCACTGTCGACTCACATGGATGGTCCGTTCGAGAGGCATCCGTTTCGAATGAATATTACAATGAACAGATCAGATTTGGAGGTGATGAGTGAGGAGGTGATGTACAGGCATAACGGAGCGATGACCGCGGTGTACTGTGTGGCCTATTTGATCGTCTTCATCGTGGGGCTCGTGGGGAACTTCTTCGTGATCGCGGTGGTGTACCGCTCACCTCGCATGAGAACTGTTACAAACTTTTTCATTGTGAACCTCGCTGTTGCTGATATCCTGGTCATCGTCTTCTGTCTCCCGGCGACGCTTATGTCGAACATATTTGTCCGTGAGTACTTTTTGCCTTTTTATTTTCAAATTTTATTTTATTTTCAAATTTCTATGTAAATTTTTGAAAAAGAGATTGATCGTTGTTGTCATGAGATTACAAAGATTTTATTAATAATTAGTCTTTTATATATATTTATTGAAGAAAATTCTCTGAAGACACGTTTTGCAAAACGATTTTGAGTAAAATAATATTGGAAATATTTGTTGCTATATTGAAATTATCGGAATTTCAACAATTATTGGAGGTTTTCATAAAAATATATTAATTGAAAATATCTTTTCTATTCATACTTTTTCAAAACGAATTTGAGTACTAATATTATAGATTAGGAAAATATGTATATTCTTATAATATTTACAAGGAAGAAAATGATTTTGTAAGAAGCCTTAACAAATGCCCGTGGAGGAATGAAAAATCGCTAAGATTACTCCATATTTATAGGGTAAACCTTTTTGTACGTACCTTTTAATCAATGTCTGAATTTATTCTGTAGGTACTGTTTGGTCCCATGAGTGAATTTGCTTCCTTTTTGTCCCGAAAATTATGCTTCATTTTAGGATTGTTACGTAAAATATTCTGTGGAAGATATATTTATATTCCCTTATATCACGTAATGAGATATATAATCAACCTACCGTTGATAAGATTTTGTGATTATAACGATAATTGAGTTTTATATTTTAGTTAACTTAAAAAAATAAATATAAGCCCAATACATTTATTTAAATTAAAATAATATAGAATTTTGAAGGTGTCCAAAAGTAGATTTTGCAGCTTAACAGTTTTAACAATGATTTTGTGATGAATATATACGAGTATATACATATATATGTGTGTAATAATTGTTACATTGAAATTAAACTTTTGGATAGTCTTAAAGACCTGACGGAAATTTGACGCGTATGTTAAGTACTGGATTTTTTTTAACATACTTCTAAAAAGATGGAAAATCAAGCCATCGGATTTTTTTATTTATAATTTAAAGTCTTTACGCAGATCTGTTACTCAAGTTCATTAAATAATACTGCGCCATTGTACCATAATCTTCAGATTTTATCAATACCCTATTTTTTATTTTGTGGTGATTATGGAGTAACTAATTTTTGATAGGTACTTATTTCATTCAAAATTGGGCGGAAAAATTAAAAATCTTAAGAAAAATATATTTAAAAAATCAATTTCGAGTTACAAAACTTGACAAAGGTAAAGCCTTTTTTGTTCCAAGTACCTTTTCCGCCGTGTACACAGCTTGGCCGAGGCCGCCTTAATTGAAATTGTGTTGACTCTATCGAAAACTCTACACCAGATATTGGGTATTGTCAAACACAAAGAGTACACGATTGTTTTCCGTTCGGGCTATTTGAAAGTTGACAAAATCATTTTAGTTTTTTCTAACGGAAGTTCTTCACCATTAATCCGTTACTATTCCACTATCTAGAGATCTATAAACTAAAAATTACTTATAATGAGAAATGTTGAGTATTTATGGCCAGTCAAAACATCTATGTTTTACTTTACCGGCGTAAATTCTTAAAGATATAAATTTAAATTTGACTGTACTGCACTACACATGCTCGTCAATCACTTTATGATACGGTTTGGGCATGGTCATAAGGATTAATAATTATTTTGCATCATTCTATTAAACCGTTGAGTGGGTAGAAGAAAGGTTTGACCGGTAGCCAGGAACCACGTACACTAACGTTGAAAGACTGACTAACTACTAGTAACGCTTAAGACTAAAAGCAACAGTTTTTTCATTACGAACAGCAAGAAATATTCTCTCTCTTATTCCTCAGGAGTGGAAATGATTAAATTTATAACATTCCGTCTTTTTTGATTCGGTTAAATGTTTTTCTATCTTATTTCATCGTTCAATTTCCTCAATATTAAAAATAACATTTACATATATATCATTCCACTATGCTCATAAGCATTTATAAATATATGCAGTATCTTTGGAAGCAACTCCAAAGATACGGTTTTCCGGGAAAAAATATATCGTATTACATAATATTTTCTTATTTATAAAGGAACGAAAGGGACGTAATTATGTTGTAAAAGGAATGTGGGGACGTGTGTTTATTTTGTATTCTTGATCTTTTCTTTGAACTGTTATTAGCTTACCTTGTACGTGAAACCGAGCTTTGCTCATGCCTTGTCATTTCCTTGTTAATCGTGAAATATTGTAAAAGTTAAGCAACGAAGGGCGCGGTCATAAAATTGGATGGGTGACTATTAGTATCTGAATTAAATTGTGCTTCTGGGGAAATTAAGCAATCGGCCTATTTGTTATCGATAGATGATTATCGTAAAATTTTGTGGGACGACCTATAAGCACTTTGGGTACAAAGAACCTGTTTCTTGAATGTTTTCAAACCAGTTGTTAAGTTTCTGACAAGTTATAACAACTGTCATTTACGGATACTATCTGAAACCCTGAACATGCTCTCCAAACACGAAAGGATAAAAATTACCACCAGCGGTCACCCATCCCAATTTCGACCTTGATCGACGTCACTTAAGTGTGTCGTTCATTTATTGTGGCGCAATTCCTTCTTCCGTCTATAAAATGCAAATATAATGAGAATAAACTAAAACTACTCGGAACCTGGTTTGTCAAACTACGAACAGAGGCGTCGTTAGTCAGTTTTGTATAGCCAGGTAACTAGGTGAGCTCGTTAATAGTTTTAGTGTATGAAAACTTCTGATTTGATACAGTTTTAGTTCTTTTAGTGGCGTATATGAGTTGGTGTTTAGAAAACCATATATCCTGTCTAAAACCTATTTTTTTCTCATCTTAAATGCTTTTATATAGCTTGGTACTAAACTTTGCGGCTTAGACCGGTAGATAGATTTAAAGTGGAATTAACTTCCTCCTGAGGTATTCCCGGAGCGCTATGACATGGGGCTCTTCAAAAAAGGTGCAAAAAGAGTTCTCTTGCAAATGTCCATAGGCGACGGTGATTGCTTTCCATCAGGCAGCCCGTCCGCCTTATCGCTAGGCTAATATATAAAAAAATCTACATCCAAACTCAATCAGTACTAAGGTACTGTCTGACGTTGGAGAAAAATGCATTGCTACTCCTGAGAATTAGTAAATGTAAACATATAAATTAGTTTTGTAGTACTTTAAAAATAATCGTACCTCTATTAATTTTATGCTGATAATGTAGTGCTGCCTTCTTCTACTCATCGAAGGTCAACGTCAGATTAATGATCATTATTACCTGATAATAAATCATTAATACGCTATTTTCATTCATTTAATTTTTATGCAACTTTCAAAATGTTGGTTATGCTTTCAATGCGTGGAGAGTAGCAAACGAGCGTGCATGCAGTCTGATATTAAGTTGTCTCGGCAACCCAATGACATCAATAGAAAAACTCAAACAGGATTTAAGTCCTATCTAAACGCATACGTAGACACATTTCTACTCCTGGGGACTAAGATTGTCGCCTCGCTTGTGAGTGTAGCCGGCAATACCAAAAAATACAATGAACAAAAAATAAGCTTTATACATGCGTTGTTATTTCTGTAGACTAAGGATGTCACCTCACTTGTGAATATAGCCGGCAACTCAAAAAAACAAAAAAAATACGTTCTATTTGATACTTCTATAGCATAAATATAAAAATTCTTAGCCAATATTTCCCTACTGATATCGAATCAGGTGCGTAGCGATCAGGTAGCTGTAACACGAGCTGAGCCCTCGAAGGTCACGGGTTCAATCCCATGCTACGCTGGTCAACGCCGCTTGCGTTATATTCGTGCATGTTGCGAAATTTGATCTTCTTCTAAGTATTTGCTGCGTGAAGCAATTCATTATGAAAAATATTAAGGCAAAGGAATATTATTAAAAGTAGGAATATTTCCAAATATAGAAATATTACAAAATTATCGTCCTATATTTTTTAATTGATAAAGTGACGTCATAAATTATGACGTCATCATATTGATAAAAATAATATTGATACATCAAATAGAATAAAAAAAATATCTAAATTATTTCAGAAATTATTTCTTAAAAAAAATAAGTTTTAGTTACGACAAAAATTTCGTCAAGATATTCTCTGTCTATATTTTTCTAATGTTATTCCAAGAAGGCATCAAATCGGAAAATAAAAATGACTGTTTAAAAGAAATAAAAAAATATTATATAATGTATTACGATCTATGGCCCGATTGTACTACTACAAATTAATATTGTTAGTAAAAGGAAAATAAAAATATAATTATGTTAAGAAATATTTTTTTTCATAGAGAAACTACTCTACAGTATTTTTTTAAATTATTTATTACAATTGCAACCAACGCTACATTTATGTTTTATAAATATTATTCAACTGATTAATATAACATAATTACATTGTTCATTGGACAAAAATGCAGCAATAATTATTAATTTATGACTAGGCCTCCAATAAAAACTTGAAACGATTCAAAAAAATCTAATTAACATAACAACATACCACACGACAATAGGAAGAGCATTTCAAGTCTCGTCTATATGCCACGGAAACTACAAATCCGTAATTCCAATCATTATTTTAACGACACATTTCCTGTGAATCCCTCAAATTAATGATCGAATCATTAGCGAAATTATTACGCAAAAAAAGCGCCTAAAGTTCAGTTATTTATTGGGAAAAGTTGCATTATAATCTAGAATGAATTTTGAAACCGTGCAGCCTCGTATATATAGAAGGGAGGTTTCCGAGATGCATCATTCGTACAGGTAACATCGAACCAGCAAACATGCAACTGGTGAGTTGGTCATGTCACATACACCATATACAATATTATATACATATATACACATATATTAATATTTCATATAACTTCTATGTCATTTTGCTTAACAAAATCCGTAATTTACTAACAACTTAGATTTTTTCTGAATAGCGTCTTTATTTTTTAACTTAACTAAAAGATATATAAGTAAAGTAATTATTAACTAAAAGTAAAATTTATTTATTACAAAAAAAAACATTTTATTTCTATTTACATAAATTGACAATTTTTGTATGTTAGTTAGTCGTTAGTCATATTGAAGTGGTATGTGCAGTGTTTTATTTGGATTCAATATAATTACTCTAGTTATTACTAGAGTGATAGTCATATTAGTTTATGGTTCTCATATATCTTATATATTACGAAATAAAAATTAGGTTTAGATCATTTTAGCTGGTTTTGAAATTATTAATATAAAAATCGGTTTTAAACCAGTGTTGATCAGTTAAAAAAATATATATTTTTTTTAATTCAGTATTTTATTTTATATTTGTGTTTTTAAAAGTATGAAAAGGTATCTCATTAAATTCAATTATTATATTCCACATATGTAATACATACAATATATTATACAACTTATATTAACTAAATAAAAATGTCAATCTTCAAACTAATTATAATACAAATCTAACTTAGCAATCTAAAATATATATTAGTCAATTAGAAGCACATATATACATACTATTACAATATTAGAGAAAATTACTGACAATAAAAAATATGTGAAAATCTTTGCATTTAATAGTTTTTCTTTTTCATTTCTTAAAATCACAATATAATCCTTTCAATATACGATAATATATATTTATTATTAGTGAATACTACTGATTAGTAATGTTACTTGAAGACAAAAATAATTATTAATAATCCGTCTAAATTTCTATCCTTACAACAAGTTCCCAGAACGCTGGCATCGTTACTTACTTCTAAATAAAAGTTTTTGAAATATCTAAAACACAACTTTGTACATGCTATCGACACAATATTTATAAATCGATTATCTCGTTAGACATATCGATTTTGCACGGATAAACGAGACAATGCTTACATAACCAGTAATTGCTTAGACTAACAAGATTCGCTTTCATCCATAGACTATTTGTGTTTTAAAAAATAGGTATCATAGACAAATAATTTGTGTTTGTAACTCGTTTGTTTTAATAGAGTATGTATGTAAATGGAGTAATAATCGTTTGATTTTGTTTTTTTTTTTTAAAAGAAAATGTGCTGTGTTTGTATTTTTAACAATAGTTATTACATTTATCTATCTAATCCTTTTTAATTTGAATAATTTATGTTTGAATTTCGAATTGAGTTCGTTTTTACACAAGAAAAAAGAGTCATGTTCGTATTTTATAAAATATATATTTTTTATATTTACTATTTGGTTTACTTCTCTAATATAGTTGCTTTGAAAAGTAACCAATATTATTTTGAATACTTTTATAAAAAGGGTAAACGTTTAAAATTAAGTGGTTCTTGTTGCCTAAAGGCTTAAGATTACCCCCAAGTAGAATAGTCTCTTATCTTTATGTAGGTTGGTAGTTAAACCTGTAACCCATTTCCAGTGAAAGGTGTGATTGCCGCTCCACTTACGATAGAGGTGACCGTCTCGCCTCTCATCGGTAGCAACGCATATGTGTCATTTATATTCGGGGTGACCGCCTTGACTGTCACGGGTAGCAACGTGGACCATTTGCATTCGGGGTGACCGTCTTAATTGTCATGAAAAGCAAAGCGTATGTTTTATCCCTCATGAATAGCGAGGTATATTCTTTTATATTCACTTATATTCGGGGTGACCGTATTACCTCTCAAAGGTTTTACCCACAAGAGCCAGTTACGTTTGGGGTAACCGTCTAATCATCTAGAAAAGCATATATAATCGCCTTCAATAGGAACCCTGTTCTTTATGGAGGATAAAAACGGCAGTGGGAATTCACCATAATCTGTACATATGGTGTTTCTCGTATGGTGTGTTCGTCTGCTATTTCAAGTATAAAATTTTTGAATTGATCCTAGAAATTTATTATCTCCTGAAATCATTTAACATTTTTTTATGCATTGACTGTTATTTAATAAAAAAAACATATATAAATTTTATAGTATATTAAAATGGCAAAGAAAAAAATCCTAACAATTTTTGGCGCCTATTTAAAAACGCAAATTACAAAAGTATTTTTGTTCCTGTAAACCTCTTTCCATTATAATATTTTATGGTTTTATCTATTTAATGTCGATCTAAATATACCAAAGATCTGATTACAACAAAGCTCTCCTTCTAAGCTGGCGATACAGTGGCGACTCTTCTAGTGTTGCAAATGTCCATAGGCGATGGTGACTGCTATCCTTCAGGTGGCCCGTCTACCTCTTCGTTCTGCTAAAAAAACAAAAATAATCTTAAAAATAATTATAAATAACTAATTAATTTACGTATTACTAGCAGTGTACTTAGAGAATAGGGAATATCCATGGTGACAATAAGTACTTACAACCACAAGACTTACATATTCATAGGAGAGGTACTAGGGAGGGAGGTACTATTTTTTGCAATGTTATTTTTTAAGTTAGAGATTCAAATATTAGTATATTTTTTAAATTTCCTTCTTTGATGTAGCATAAACAATTACGAAGATATAAATTTTGGAAATTACACCCCTAAGGGGTTAAAAAAGAGTTTGAAATGTATTTCTTAGTATTGACCTTTACGCAAAGCCGCAGGCAAAAGCTAGTAACCTATAAGTTACAACTGTTACGCGTAATCCGTACTTAACATTGGCTTATAATTACAGTGTGTGTTTATAATCCATCATTTACATAATCTAACAATACTTACAAGTAGGTGGTGGTTACATAATCTTTGAGAATGTTTATACATGATCGCAAATTTGAACGCCGGTGCGTTTCAAGGGAGTATGACAGTTATGCTTCTGTCATTAAAAGCTAAAATAGCGTGAAATGCGCATGCATTCTCGTCTCATTGTTTCGTTGATAATGACAAAACAATGACACTGTTGCGCCGCCAAAGAATTGCACAGATGATTTATTTGGAAGATAATTGCCAGGAAACGGTTTTTGAAACGTTACCTTTGATTTGTGGGAAATATTTTGAAATTACCTACTAAATGTGTAGAAGTGAAAATTTGCTATACACAAATGGTATGCAATTGGAATAAAAGTTAATAGTGGATAGTTAAATTATATTAAAATAGCATGCCCTTGACGTGTGTGGAGTAAAATGTGCAACTTTGCTTTTTGTGTCGATCGAAAAATTTAACATCGGTCGTGGTCTTAAGTTGGATGGGTGACCGTTAGGGGTAAAAACAAGATGCCTTTTGTGTTACTAATATATGTAATCGAATAAAACTAAAAAGGACCGTTTTTTAGTCTAATTTGATTGCATTATAATCTTTTACTTTTTAGTCTCTTACTTTTAAAGAAACAGATGGAAATTTTTGTGATAAGGGTTTTGCCTACGTCCCTATATCTAGAATTCCGTAATATTTTTAGTAAATTGACTCTCTTAACCGACCCTACTCTCTACAGTTACTCATCACCGCCCTCTTCGGCTTCGCCGCCGCGGCCTTCGCCCCCGCCTACCCAGAGCAGTCGAACCGCCCACAAGCCGCCTACGAGAAGAACGCACGGATCCTGGCTCTGGATGCCGACCTCAAGGAAGACTCCTTCAGATACAACTATGAGACCGAGAACGGTATCAAGGCTGAAGAGCAAGGCCGAGAGGTAAGGATGAGCCCAATAATCAAATTACTCACAAAAATCATTGTAAATTTATTATTTTTAATAATTAAATATGTCTTTGTACGTGAACCTAAACCGTCTTGAAGCAGGTCTTGTATTTTGATTAGATGGGTTATGTTGTCGGCTATATTTAAAAGCGAGGCTACGGTCTAACTCCGTACGTAAGATTTCATACATGAATATTGTCTTGTTCGATTTTTTTGCTTCTATCAACTTAAATATTTTTTAAGTTCAACTAGATAACATTTTCATCCAATAATCGATAGTGAAAAACGTAAGGGGTGAATAATTGAAAAAGTGAAAAGAGGGGTGACTTCTGGACATGACTTTGATGTCGTTAAAAGCAAATCTTCCAAACTATAGACCAAAGTGGTGTAAATAAAAAAACTTGCTTAATACCTCTAAAAATATCAACAAAATTCATATCAACACAGTAAATACAAATCAGTAATCAAAACATATGATCTAAAATCGTTTGTATACAAGATATATCATGATTGGACATTACATAATTATTATGTTTATGTAATGATTACTCAATAGGTTAAGGTATGCAGTAATAAACTTTTTGTAATGTTACATCGATTTAGATTAACGCATTATCTGTTATGCGTACCGTAGTTAACGGATTAAATGCAATAAAATAATCATTTTTCTAATAACAGTTAACGTATTAAATGTAATAAACTATCATTTTATTCAATCAAATGAATCAACAGCGTTAAAATGTAATTAGCATATTTATTATTGTTAGTAAATATTGTTAATCGATTTGATAATTTATTATCAGAATGTACGTTTGCTAATTGTAAGATTTAGGTAATAGTAAGGTGACTAACTGATTCAGAGATCAACGCACGACTGAAACTTCTGAATCTAAAATCCTCAAATTTAGCTTAAAGGTTCTTTTTGCAGCGTTGATAAAAAAGTAATTTGAAAAAATATATCCGTATAGGGATAAAATGGAGGTAAAACATTGCATCAAATTTCGTCACTTTGGGGGTTTGAGAAACATGAAAATTAAGATTTACGTTCTTAATTAATAAAAAGTATATATCTGTATCGTTTTTTGGTAGTTCTACCTCTAGAAGATTAAATAGGGGTTGCAAATTTGTATAAAGTCGGCAAAAATAGAACATTAAAAACTGTACAATTTTTCTGATTTTTTTTAGACTAGCTTCAAATTTACGTATAGAGTAAAAATATAATTGCATGATTTATCGCAATATATTTTTACATAGATTAATGCGTAAACAAAGCCACGGACAAGAGCTAGTCTATAATATTTATTACTCGTGATAACACAGTTAAGACGGCATTGAATCCAATTGCAGTAGAGATGTTTCGTAGTCATTTATGTGTTAAAGTTCAATCGCTAGTGAGTGGCCGCGCCCACGAAAATTCTGACATCTGTAAAATATCAAGCTATTACACATACTATGTTGATTACGGTTCTTTATGTAATCTGTACAAGTGTTACTGACACTTATGAACTCACTGTAATTAATTTGCTCTTAGCTAAATATCGTTTACAAGTTTTTTTTAATTTTTTATTCGATTGTTTTTATTGTGTTTTGGAGTTTCTTTCGCCGACTCTCTCCAAAACGAAACACCTTAGGAGTCGTTGGTAGTTTATTGACGTTCAAAAAGAATTCTGTAAAGAATCTTTGAATAAAGATATTTTGATTTTGATTTCAAAAAAAGAGGATTTATTGAAATGTTATGTATTAACTATTTAATCCATTAGTCTATTATTGATTATTTTTTACTACTATTACATATATCTCAAACTTCATATGTGGTTTATTTCATGTGTGGTGTCATTAAAATTCTGATGACGGTATCTATTTCTGTTGATGAGATTCAAAAGAAAATGTTCACATATTATGTTTATTACTGCGATTAACACTTAAAATTAATAATTTGAAAATTCTTCGTGTGTGCTTTTTAAGAAGATAATTCAAGAGTAACATTATATAACTTAGGCTAAGATTTGACGTTGAGATCAAGGAGAAGGTAGCGGTATTCAACAATTTCTTCCTTCCAAATGCTTGAGAAGATATCTCCTCTTCCAAATGCTTGAGAAGACCTCCTCAATTGAGCCGTATAACCACAACCCACTTAATACTTGCAATAACCAAGTGTCAAGTGTCACGTCGCAAGTTATAAGTGCATTCTGCTTAGACCAGGTCGATCTCATGCGGCGTTGCTAATAAAGGGCAGTGTCCAACTGGCCCACATTCAAAGGTCAGAGCTATTATGTAAAGTTAACTTAGATTTATGGAGAATAAGCAGGTGTGACAGCAGCTTATTCATGTTGCTTAAGCTTATTCCGATATTCTCCGTGAGAAACTGTCGTTAGGATGGGCACTTGTGTTAATGATTAATATTGTTTGAGATACAACGCGTTGTCGATATTAGTTCCACGTTTGGTCGATGTTGCTGACAAGGGCAGGCATTGCGATCGCTATTGAACCTGGGAATGCGTTAGCGTTCTTGGCACTACGCCACATGGGCACAAACTCTCTTTATGTACTTTAGGTTAGGTTTTTATTATAAGTTTAAGGTTTTTATTATTGTTTACTGATTTTTTCTTTTATTGACGAATCTGAGTGGAATAGTTTGTTTTATAAATCACTTTTGGTTTCAACTGGAATACTGACCGACTCATAAACTGCATATGTACTTAATCGAATATGTACTTACGCCCTAACGGATGTCAATAACGTCTAATGAAAAACATGTATGGACATCAATGTACAAAGGAATTATTTTTTATATTTATAAATGCTTCATCAATATCATCTAAAGCACGTAGAGTATTACACACCCATAGAAGGAATATTGACGACTCTACAATAAAACGAAGAAGATACCTAGAGTCGTTATAACCTTATTGGAATTAATTGAAAACGATTTATTGCGGGCAAGCCTTAATAATTGACCTTTGTCTGACTGGAGTAAAGGGGTCAGATTGGATTTAAATTACAATTTTAATTGCTAACGTCGCGTAGATTACAGGTTTTGACAATGAGTTATGAAACGTAAGTGTAAAGTTGTAAACTTAATTAATTATTTAATGGCAAATTTGATCTTTCAGAGGCATGAAAGATCAAATTTGCCATTAAATAACATTATTTATTGAAAATACTATGCAATATAATAAAAATACTTTTTTATAAAATGGAAGTAGCAAATGAGCATACAGTCCATCTGATGGTAAGTGGTCACACAATGGTCATCTGTTACCAACTCCAGA
>DWON01003344.1:0-18244 GCA_018251015.1 Phocides pigmalion okeechobee
ATATTTGTAACATTTGCTATTACGTCAAAGAAGTATTACTTAAACCGCGTTAGGCGTTTGGAAGTTACACGAACATCTTGTTCGGTATCTTTCAGAAATTTCCACCGCGCGATCATGAAATATTAATGACAGTAAGAGCACATCTTTCCAGCCATTCCTTCATTCATTCGAATGAACGATCGATGGAGGGATGTATTGCCGTTTTGTTTATCGCCCCGTACACTCGCGTCATCGATTGTGACGCCATTGCGTTTTTAGGTCACGGTTTTTGTGTTATTTTTAAATATATTCGTGTTGTAACATATACCTTTTTTTCTTCTATAAATTGGGTGAGGAATTAAATTCAATATAGTAATTCAGTCGTCGTTCGAAATAGATGTTTCTAATTGTTCGTCTTCGCAACTAGGTAATGACTGGATGCATGTATGAGAGAAAAATAACGTAAGTAAATATAAACTCCAATACCTGAGGGAAGCAGGGCCGGGACACTAGTATAGTATAAAACAAAGTCTTACATCTCTTAAATTATTTTATTGGATATTTGAAATATATATAGTGATTTAATATATGTAAGACATGCATATTATAGCAAATAAAAAGCCGAGAATTGTAAAGATTCGTAACGTAGTATCGTAAATGCTCCCGTGCGAAGGTGGGGCGGGACGTCAGTATAATAATAGATCTTACTATGACTCACAATATATTTAGATAAACATTATATAAAGAGACAAATAAAGAGGCTATTACTCTTTGTTTTAAAAGCGGTTAAAAATATAACAAATAGCGAAGACGTGATATTTTTAGAACTCGTTTTAAGGGATCCGTACCTAAATCTATCACTTAAGCCTACGCCGTCTATTGTCCTACATTTTTACGTTTTCATCTTGTCTACTATTATTCTGAGAGAAAAATTCTTAGTAGACTTTGTAACATTATTTATCAATCTTAATTTTACTTAATTCCCACCCTTTATTGTCATAAAATAAGCGACATTCATTATTTTTCCAATAGTTTCAAATTAAAGATATACCACATCGAAAAGTTGCATTAAAACGCCACAGAAACAAGATAATTTAAAACAAAAGAAATATAAAACCCCGCTCTATAAACTTTATAAACTTACATCACAATTGTTGAAAAGAGTATTGTAATATATAAAATTAATATTTGTATTTGTCTATTTACAAGGTTTAATTTTGATTCTCATAATGTTAAAATAACGTTTTTCATTATTGGCCCTTTCATTTTTTATTCGAAGGCGTCATACTTAAACGTACCTTGTGTAGGTATACATTCGTAAAACATTACCCTATTTATAGATCAAAAAGTCGATACTATATAGAATTTTGCAAGGTGATAGAACAATTGTTCAAACAGGGAGATATCACCGCCACCCTCATTACTCGCCATGATTTAACCGTTATGTCTTGTTTGGAGAGCTGCAGTTGTCGGTTACAAAAAAAACATTTTGCATTCTTGTGACGACAATTTTAACGCTTGTGCCTAAGCATATCAGTCCTAATGAAACTCGTTGGCATAAGTTACTATAATGGGTTATAAAATGATTTGATAAAATCTCGCTAAATAGTCAATTTAAAATAACTTTTTTAACATCCACCACAACTATGTCATAACAATTTCTGGCATGAAATTTATATGCGATTGGGTAGAAGAATATGGACGTCATTGAGACGACCATCTTCGTCTTCAAGTGTGACTCTTGTTCATTATGTGGTTGGTTACAGATATTCGTGGCAGCAGTGACCGCTTACTATTATGTGGATTACATGCTCCTTTGCTACTTCTATTTTACATCTTCTTATGTAAAAAATATTTACAAAATGACATGACAGAATGGTGACATGCACGGTCATTTGCTACTTTTCCAAGATAAAAAATTGAAAGATAGTAAGTTAACGTCCATTGCAAGAACAAATTTATGATATCTTGCTGTTGTGGTGTGAGAAGTCCCCGCAACTATCCACACCCGTCCGTGTTCGTGCCACCCCGCAGTCCTCACGCGCTCTCGTACTTTTAATAGATGCGGGACAAGTTTTACTTGAGCACGCTAAAGTTTTAGAGAGTATGGTTTAGCACAAAAATATGACGAAGAGTGGTCTCTACAAGCTTTTTGCTTGGAAACTTTGGAGAATTATTATGTTACAAACTTTAAAAGTAGCTACTAACTTTTGGCTATGGCTTTGCTTGCGCAGAAGCCAATATTACAATGCATTTCGATATATGTAAATTTAGTAGTTAGTAAAGCTCTATTTGTAAACTTCGTATCACACAAATATTTATCTTCTATTTTATCCTCTTGGGATGTATTTTTTTTAATTCCGTTCTTAGTGCTAACTTATGCTACATGTGTAAATAAAGAACTTATTACAAAACTTGAGGACTCTGCGGCCAGATGTCAGTAAACTTCGTCTTTTATGTGTATATATAACAGGTTATATACACAACTTATTAGTCATTTCATAAACGAATAATATGTTCTAAGTATGTAATAATATAAAGAAAAAAGGAGCCTTTTACTGAGCCCGAATGTGTGTAGCAAACATGTATCACCAACAGACATGACACACGGTACAAATTAAACGCAGAGATTTAAACATAAATCCAGTAAGTATTTTACTAAAATAAATAGTCGAGAAATTACACAAAAATGAATAAGTGGAAAATTTCTTTTTAACGTTGTAACAAAACAGAAATTTTATTAAATCAATCGACGCTGACATAAAAGCTCGTAATATAATAAATATAAACATTTAAGATCCTCTTAGTGCTGGAGACGTAATAAGATCAGAGGAAAAGGTCACATTAATGATTCAGAGATGCCCGGTTAAGTTTTGAGGAATCGTTCCTTTTGAGAATAAAAGAAGCGTTTATATTTTAGTATTCAATACCAGACGTTACATTACCGAAAATGTTTTCTCCAAGAAATGGTCCTCGGCTGAATAGATGGAAAATCAGAATTCTCATGTACAAAATACATGTGAAGGTGAAAACGCTGCGATACAAAGTCACGTTTTAAATATACGGCTATTAATGTTACAGTAACATAAGATATTAACATGCTATATTGTTTTACATGTATACTATGTCTATCACACTTGATATTTAGTGTTGGTCGTACCTATTTCTGAATTTATAGCGGGCGTGTAGTGCTGCGTTCTGGTTTGCAGGTGTTTAATGAGAAAATGTGACCTCTGTGTCCTCTGTAGTAAATATTGTTACCATTTATGATAAACTTTGTTAACCAGTCGATTACAGGAAGACGTCTTACTTTATGGTATCATATCACACTGTAAAAATTCTACTGGTGTACAAATTCTAATTGAACCGAGTACATGATCTACAATTGCAAGCTCGCTGGTCGTTTTGTCGTATAAAGGTGATTCTGAGAATATAACAACAAAACATATTTATTTTTTTAT
The DNA here is from genome assembly GCA_018251015.1 of Phocides pigmalion okeechobee. NCBI lineage: Eukaryota > Metazoa > Arthropoda > Insecta > Lepidoptera > Hesperiidae > Phocides > Phocides pigmalion. The sequence continues at coordinate 3,441 of DWON01003344.1, forward strand.
TAAGAATAACTCTTTCTGTAAGAATAAATTACTTTTGTGTAAAGTAAATCATCAACTTTATGTTTATCAGCTTATCATATACATTTATATGGGAATAATAAAGTACATTGGTGCAATAATTTAAATCTATGTAAATTATATTGTTTTTATATATTTATTTTATACATCTTATAAAAGATGAGGTAACTGATTAAAGCACAGCCGAAACCACTGTGTATAGAATTACGAATATTTTGCAGATAAATTCTTTATATTCCGTAGATGAATACTAAGAAAGAAATTTTAGAAATTCCATGTCTTATACGATGTTTTATTATACCAACATCATATCTTAATAAGCCACAGGCGAAAATTTGTGGTTATTAAATCATTACAATTCCAATACTTTAGCTTTATTTACTATTTTGAATATTATAATTAATACCCGGTTAGTTTGCATAAAGTTACGTTATAAATTCGTTAATGTCTAGGACATTTCGGTTTTATTGATAAATTTGTCAAAGGTATTCGAAAGGCTAATAAATTGCCGCAGAGGTAGTAACTCGTAGATCAGTTGGACCTATTTGTTTTGCGAATTTAAATCATGATCTACTGCATCTATATTCATCTCAACTATCTTTGTCATTTTGCTATGATTTATTGAGTTTTCGAATTTGATTAATGGCTGCGCCGGTGCTCAGTATTCCGATTCCACCGCGGTTCGTCACTTCGGAATTAATTAGTATATCTCCATCTCGGGGCGCTTTTGATCATTATTACTTGCTTGGTTAATTGTTATGGTGACCGTAGTCACGTATTGAGTAAACTATTTCGTAATATGAAGGTATAACTTAGGAATTTCCCTCATCATTCTTAAGTTACATTAATTGATAGTATTGTTTCATATTTCTTCATTCAAAAACAAAATCATAATATTTTTTATGAATATTCTTCACAGAACTCATTTTGAACGTCAATAAAGTACTACAGACTGGTTAGGTGTCTGGCATCAAATAAGAGGAATTAAGTACATATTATTCACATAGGACTGAGAAAGTGATTTCTGAAATATGTTTGTATTCACGTTCTGCAGGTATAGTACCAATGGATCTTAAAACTTCCGCTGTTGCCATAAAATCGATGATAAATGTCCAACGGTCGACAAATATCGCCCGATTATCTTTAGCTTGATAAGTGAGTTGGATACTAATTACACAAAAGAAACGATCGAGTGCAAACTTTTTCAAATAAAATAGTAAATTTGTAAAACTGCGCGACAAATCCTGGAATAAAAAGTAGAAGAAATAGTAAGTTGTTTTAATTAAGACGATCAACGCGCCGGGAATGATACGCGACATTTTCATCCCTTCATTAAAACTTCAACCGTTTTCAATTAAAAATGAACAAAGTGTGTGCCGTCTGTTTTTTCTCGATACGAAATTAAGTTGCCGTTCGAACAAATTTTAATTAAAGAAATTAAGTTCGAAAGTCATTTTTAACTTTTTTCTCGGCCGTTTTTACAACTTTTAACGGTGGTGACATTTTATTTCTTGCATAAAGCAAGAAAGCTTCCTGCTTTTATACACAAAAAAACGACCAAATAAACTCTGATTTACAATTTGTCGTTTGTATTGCCTTGTACAATTGAATTCATCTACAAGTACCCAGGTAGATTCATCAATTTTCTGTTTCTTCTGATTGATGTTATTACAGATCCGAGTGACTACGTGTAGGTAAATGGAAGGACATTGGTGGTTTGACTGAGCAGGTGCCGCCACACCCAATTCTAGCGGGAAGTTGTTCTTGCACTCTTATGGTAAATCGTAGTTGACGCCTCGTATATTGGAGCCATCAAAATCCTAACCAGTAGTTATTCGTCTGTGATCATAAAAATGATTGTGGTGGTTTGTTTGCTATGCAAATTAACCATGTTTTTGGTAATGATTTTCTACGTTGTCCTTATGTAGGAATGCACCAAAATCCGTAACGCAACAGTCATTTGCTAAAGTATTTTTCTCATCAGTTTTAAACTTGTTCCATTATTAACGTAGATATATTTATTAGTCGCGAGTCACTAAGAGCATCTAACTAATAATACAAAAGCTTAAAGAAGATTTATGAATAACAAGAGTTACTTACAATTCAAAGCTTGAAAAATTCCTTTTAACCTTATTTGTTTTGCAGAACACTGAGCAGTCTTTAATCTTAACTTAAAGGATTAAACAGCTGTGTAACTCAAGATAGAGCGGGTCCAGAGATAAATGGCGGTGGCTCCTTTATTTTTAATACTTTTTGCGGGAACTCTTACATCTCGGTAACTACATTAATCATTACTTATGGAGTTTCTGAAGCCACGCAGATGGCGCCCCGATCATATTTCATAAAGATCTCCGAGGCTCTCTTTCTTATCAACTTTTGGGATTGTAAAGCGGATGATTTGACAGTCTTCTTTTGATGACTCTCAAAGGATAAATTTTAGATTAACTGCGCCCAAAATTTCAGAGCCTTCAATAAAACGCGGAATTGCTTTATGAATCAACCTTGTTTTATACAAGCATCATCGCTCTTTTTTTTCTTTTCTTTAGGTCAAAGGAAATTCATATTAATTAAAGAACATAAATTAAATATTTCTTTAAATTTAACTAAATAGATATATATTTATTTTAAACTAATGTCACTACTACAGTGACCTTTTGTCACACAGACACATACACACACAAAAATCATCACATAAAATGGATTATTACCTTTTACTATTTAAATGATTTCACCAGTTACAGTCAATCTACTAGAAAAAATAGACTTCGAATGGGATTCAAATCCAGACCATTGATGTCTTATGCTGAAATTAACACTGGGCTGTCACGGCAGTTAAGCAAATGGGCGTATGAGGTCACGACGCGGAACTTATTTTGATATGAAAACAGGAACCCATAATATAATAAGCGATGCCCAGTTACATTGTTTTACAGCGGACAGATTTATAGTTTCGCGTAACATCAAAGGCTTTATCAGATTGTTCACTGGACACATATTAATACCAGCCACACAGTTATCATTTGATAGCTTTGTGACAAATTCAATTATTTCTGTTCGAGTGATTTGCGGTATGACATTTAGGTAACTGTAAATTCGATTAACTCCAATCTGGTCGAAGCTCTCACGCTCGAAGAATTCGTAGAAACTATTCCTTCAGATGTGCGAGCGCTCGCCGTTCGATTCAAAGCAACACATTAGGAATTCCAAATTGGGTTAGGGAATTTACACTGGAGAACTTACGGAAGTTATCGGCCCTTCTGGACCAACTCGCGAAGAATCGCCAACAAACTAACTGAAACTCGCTCATGAAGATTTCTTCTATCTTGTTTTTCATAGTTCCAGTAGAGAAGCGTTGAGCTATACAAAGAAATGTAGAACCGATAAAACTTTGTCCATAGTCTTAGATAATACTTTTTCTCGTGTAGTTAAGCGGAGCTTCGCGTTTATTACGTTTGGATTTATTGATATGATATTACCTTCACCATTATAAAGAATGGTAGAAATCTATTAGGGATTAACTACGTTTTAGAAATTAGTTTTTTTTTATTACATTTATGTAACATTTATTTTTCTTTTTTTATGATATCTATGAATATTATGTTAAGAGATATTTCACTTTGGGTGCGTAAGTTGCCTGTTCGTATAGGACCGTATGTACTCTGGTACGCAGTTGGACATCGATAAAACGCTTTAAATATAACTACAAATTATTAATTACGTATATTTTGTGTAACATATGTCTTTAAAACGTAATTTATTGTATTGAAAATAGCTCAGTAATATAAAACAAAAAACAATTTTTCAAATTGAACTTAATTTGAAATCATAGCGGAATTTATACAATTTTCTATGTAACGGGTAGTCACGATTAACGATCAGTTGACCGTTAATCGTGAGTACCTGTTACATAAAAAGAAAACATAAATATCGACGAACCGCGATACACGAAACCAATACTAATTTCCCTTTGGCCAGAATATACAATATTGAGGAAGGTCCACAAATTACATGAATTCAAAATAAATGTTAATTACACCCAAGATGAAACTAATTTGTATTTTGGGTTAGTAATAACTCAGCGAGATGTAAATCTAAAAGTTAGTTTCGCAAATGGAGGCCGAGTATTGCCAAATTTGCTCAATCATAAAACATTACTGACACTTCTACCGAGTTTCTCAGGTTATTTTGAAACGAAGGGATAACGACGGAATTATTGCTTCATTTAAAATTACCAATTACATTGGACAGGGGTTACTGAGCAAATAAATATTATATGAAGAGAACTGGTCGTGAAACCTCCACAGTCAATCAAAATGTGTTTTGCTAGTCACAAAAAGTTTTGTTTAATTATTAAATTATTCAGCATCTAAATGACATTTTAATTCCTTCGGGTCGTCATGTAATCCCACGACCCTCTGGCCGAAACTTGACAGACATTCCAAATGGCTCGGCGGGCTATAATCAAGGTTAAGTAGTTGATTAAGTTCAATTTAAAGCTTATTTAGAAAGTGGCGCATGTTGAATATTTAATGTTGAGACTTAGCGAATTCTTAGCCTCTATATAAATATGTTGAATTTTCTATACATACACCATCCATCCATCAGCCTGTACATGTCCACTGCTGGACATGTTCCTCCCTCAAGTGCCATCACTCCGAACGGTTCTATGCCTTCTGCATCCAGCGGTTTCCCGCTATTTTTACCAGGTTGTCGGTCCACCTGGTTGGGGGAAGCCCTGTGCGTCTTTTGCCTAGGTATAGATACACAGTCCGAAAAAAATGATAAACTTTTTACGAGGATTTTCCAACAAGCGCCAAATAATAGATAGATAGATAAATATCTATCGTCTACAAGAACGGTTATAAAATTTTATCGTCATTTAAAGTACTAATATGTTTGTTATATTTAAAATATTCTTACAGTAATTATTATAAGTAATATAAATTGAAAACGAGACAACATAAAGAATAAAAATATTACGATAAAAACGCACATTGTATAACTTAACAATTAAATATTAACTGAAATAAATCATTAAAAGTGAAACAATATTAAAAATAAGTTCTCTCAGAATTCCCTGAACTTCCTTCTATACATCTTCAAATAAATCTAATAAGACGGGGAATGTAGAGGGATCCCATATCAATATGTAAAATGACAAGAACGTAGAAACACATGGGTAGATTGCCTGTTTATCTATTTATTAATAAGTAAATGAGTATGAATATTGAAACATTTTATTTAAAATTTGAATTTTATTCAATGAGGTAGTATCCGTTTGTGTCAAGGATATTTTGTCATCGTTCAGGGAGTGTCGTAATTTCACGTTAAATTAAGCGTTTAAAAATTTGATCCGACACCGATTGTGACGATTCATCAGTTGTGTAAACTGACGTAAATTATTCAGATAGTTACTATGTAGTCTCTTCCCGTCAAGTTGCCCCTTTGCTACAGTCACATATACACATATTTGAGAGCGATGACTACTGTAAAGTGAACATTTTTACCGCAAGCCTATATCCGCCGCGAACTTCTAAGGGGTAATCTAATGCACAATCAATCTTCCAGCACACATTTCGCATGCGGTTAGATAGAAAAAAGCAAGATGCAGTCATCTGCACAACGTAGGCGAAGCGTGTCAGCGGAGCTTTTCTGCATGAAAGCACTTAAGCAAACAGCCTGGCCGACTCAGCAGATTTGCAACAAGCCAATGAATTCAAATGGCTTCTTGCCATCAAGTTGCCATTCAGTCAGAGATAATGTTTTAACTGCTGAAGGAACATTACCCATGTGGGTCGACTGTGTTTGTAAATGTATGTTTTTTCATGGAATTAGATAGGTGGGAGAACTATAGTTCGACCGGGAAGGTACTACCGCTCCCCTTCTAATCCGCCGTAGTATAGCATTCCTTGTATTTTGATTGTAGAGGCGCGGTTGCCGGCTACACTTTGAAGCGAGGCGACCATCTTACTCCTCAGAAGTAGCAACAAACTCAGATAGGATTTCAGTCGTGTTTGTGGTTGTGCGTAGATGTCTATGGGCTGCGACTACTCAACATCAGGTGGTGTTTAATAATGCTCGTTTGCTACATTCACACATAAAAAAGTGGTTAATAATCTCCATAGAAATCTACGTATAATGGGCAGCATAGCATGAAGCAGAAGATTTATCTGAAGTCTACTACAGGCGCGTTGGTATTCTTCAAGAATGAAACAGTCACATCAGTAAGTGTAAGTAAGCGAACTGGTATTCACCGGCAAACACACCATTTCGCACACACGCAAGAATTGCTTAACGCTAGGAGTGGTACCTTCACAATCAAAGCGTATTTGTCATCTTTATTACTCATCTAACTTGCAACCATCCTTGACGTTACCTAATTTTTTTTATCTTTTTGATCTGCATGAGCAGCGGGCTCATGCGCTCCGCCGTCAATATTGATACTATTATATAATTACACTGTATATATTACAAATGTTTATAATCTACTCTCTGTGTAAACACGTTAAGTAAGAGTTTTGTGTCGACTCGGCGAGGCGAGGCGAGGCGAGGCTCAGGAAACGAGAAAATTAGGAAGCGGTTATTGGTCACAATTGCGCCGACGAGTCGTAGCGCAACCACGACGATTCACTAGTTAACGTTGCGTCGCAAATAGCCACTCTGGACACCGTTTAATTACGGTTATAACCCACATAGTTTTACGACATGAGTTTTAAATCTGCCCGTTATAAAATCCGGTAACAAATCTGTAGAATGTTAAGAGTCTTTGTACTTTACTACATGACGTTATGACATCCCATGTTCACTTTAGTGGTTGAAACTGTTTAAAATTCGGTGCATGATAAACCATTCAACGCATTTTCGAGACGTTCGAGTTTTGTATAGATACTGTAATTATTACGTTTATTTATAACTTATACTTATACATATAACACATAATTATTACAACTTTTTACCGACCTTCGCAAATGAGTCGATAAAACTTAAAACATATTATTGAAAAAGTGACAAAATAAAAAAGTAATATTATTATATATAACTCAGACGTGTTTCTGTCACTTTTGTTTATTTTGTTTAAAAGCGATAGCGATAGCGCAGTATACATATATTTATGTGTATTTAAGATAATTTTCTATAAGTACCACATATTATAATTGTTTGTTTGTTTGGTCGAGTTGCCCTTTGAACATAATAATAGGATTATCAATGGCCTCAAACCGTACATCGTTTGCGACCCGAGATTACGCGCGTCTATTGTGTCTGTCTCATCTCAAGTTTAATTTCATATCATTGCGCAAAAGGAAAAAGAAAACAACTTCAGTACAGACATTGTTTTCTCGATAACATGATTTTGTTCTAACTATATTAATTCGTCTTAACTAACCATATATTTTCTGACATAGAGCTGAAAGCGTAATAACGGAGTTTTTAAAGGTCTTTTAAAGGTACGTCCTTATTATTAATAATAACAGAATATAAATCCAACATTTAAAAAATAACAAGTAACACATACAGGTACGAGACCCAAATAAAACTCAATAAAGCATTAAAAATCCACAAACATTTTAACAATAGCAAAAAGTAATCCCGAAAACATTAAATGAAAACATTTTCGGTGAATAGAGTAATTTTATACTTATTGTGTTTCATTAACAATAGGTCGGTTGCCAAAGCATCGTGAAACTCTTTTTGATGTTGGGCGGGTTCACCTCTAAGAACGATACGGTGTAGTGGTGGGCGGAGGGTGACGTTCAAGACATTAATAATCACGGTCGGAGGTGGGCCCTGTCCCTTCTACCCATTGCTTCTGTGCTCGTTCTTTTCATACTTAACGAACTCTGCGCCCTCCCTAACATTGTACGGTATTAGGCTATTCCCACGCTGAAACGCCATCTGTAACCGTTCCCGCCGAATTCTCATTGTAACGATAACAATACGTAAATAATGTACTTTAATGTTTAATATTCACTTTAATATGAAAAGCGGTCTGAATTCATTTTAATATTTAGTATTTACGGTAATTGAAGTCTGCCATCGCCATGTGACTTGACAAAAATAACAAAGGATCAAATTATTGATCGTAAAGAAAATATTATCTTAGAACGGCTTTTGACACATTAATACGTTGATGAGTCAATAAAGTAGAGCGTATCTCTAAGAACGTATCACGTTATAATCTTCAATAGGGGGAAATTATTGTGGCAGTGAAGATATATTTAGAAGATAGTCATAAACATGGCTCGAGGTTACACATGCGAGACAAACTGAAGAGTCACCCCCTCTTCAACGTTGCAACGAAGAGCTCTCAACTTTTGAATTCTAATTGTTAACCACGACTTTTCTCACAAATAAATTGAAACATTTTTACACTGGTTGATATTTATAGGAACAAAAAACAACTTTATAAATAACACAAGTAAAGAAGAAATACAATATAATTGAGTATATGAAAAAATGTATGCGTAACATGTAGTGTAGATTTAGTAATTGTGCTTACAAATATAATTTACTTCGAGAAGATACAATGATCATTACACATGTGGTGTGCCGCCGGCGGTCATATCCGGCGGGCTAGCGGACGCGTAAACAAACTAACTTTTTATAGAGCACGCTCTGCGGTTCGTCTAGAATTTGACTGTGATCCTGTTTAGTCTCTTTCTATTCTTATTCTTCTTACAGAGTGTTAATAACTCAAAAATCGAACAATTGAGGTAACGTTTAACGTTTTATTTACTCAAAAATATATGAAAAAAATCACATTGTATTTAATTTTGGATCTTTCTCGAATGTATTATATGTGATCGTGATATGTATTTTATTGAAATAGTCTTCGAAATACTTTGTCGATCGTTGTCCTCTAGCTAATTTTGACGCCAGACGGCGAGAATGTTACTTTTAAAATAGATGCAAAAAGTGTGTTGATCAACTCAATAGATTATCGCGATGCGAATTCACAATTTAGGTATGCCATGAACTCTTGTAATTATTATTATACTAAGTACTAGTTTGAACTTTGTCAGCAACCATCACATTCTAAAAACTATTTCAAAGCGAAGTTGTTGAATAGAATAAAATAAAAATTGAATATGATGCAACCGGTGTCGAAGCGGAGAACGCTTCTCTGCTCGGAATAAGATAATTATATCAAGTTCAATTAACCGTAATTGATCTTAACTGGACAATGTGTAAGTGTAAAGATGAAGGGAGCGCGCTGTGCATGCTTGACAGCTGCCTGCTGGTCTTTGTATACTATTTGTAAAGTTCATAAATTATGTAATATACATGAGCGATTTTATTATAAAAATCAAGTTTAGTAAGTTAGTTTTGCAGTCCTTTATGGACATGGATATATAATTACATTTATTAATAGAATTCATATCGATAGCCAACAGTCTCAATAAATTAATTCTACCTGAGTTGCGTTTTGCTGCTGTGTTTTGATTTTAAGAACTTAAAAGAGATTTTGAAGCGTCGCATCAAAAACATGTGAGCTGAGTAGAATGTTTTACTACATCTATTCTATAAAAATGTAAAGAAAGCACGTAAAACTAAATAACCCTGTATGAAGATATAATTATTGTTTTATGACTTGCAAGTAAAACGCTCATTGATTGAACATAGAACATTAACACTATAAATCATAACATAACATCATATTTTTAAATTCAAAAATAAATGTCTTTATAATTTATATTATGTTTAAAATAGTTCTGTTGACCTCTCAAGGGAGAGGTCAACAGACTATTGTTATTATTGAACGTTTCTGATTACTTTATAAGCTATAAATTCTCTTTGAACACTTTAGTGCTGATACCAGTAAAGTATATGTAAATTCATTATTTCACGATTCATATTAAGTACTCAATTGTACAAGAATCTACTGTAGAAATAACTACTGTAATAATAATGTATGACGTAATTATAACCTATTTTAATAGAATGGCCGAGTAACGTTTATGATTAGAATTAAAATTTGCCTTCATCATGTTGGCAGATGGAAATGGCTTATCATTTGCGGCACAGCGCTAGAGTTACAAAAGACATAGTGATATAAATAAGGGCTTAGTCAAAGTTACGTTAATCCGGACGTGTGGGATGGACAAATGCGAGTCGTGGTTTTGTGTGGTATCCCTGAACGAGGCAACGCCCACCCGCGCCGGCTGCTCGCTTTCAGATTGAAACAGATGCCCTATTAAGTAAACATCAACATCGCTTCCCTTAAAAGCTATATAAACTAACAGTAACCGTACCCTGTTTTAGGTGTATTTTTTAAAACTTATTTAGTGGAAGTCCTAAATAAATAAAGTTACCAATTGATTGACAGAGTTATCCCACTGATAGTTTTGTAGTAATGTTCCTTCATAACTATTCCAAATTATTTACCACTTGATATATTGGTGAAGGAAAATATCGTGAGAAAACCAGCGAGACAATGGATTGATGATGATGACAGAGATATGCCTGGAATTATAAATATTAGTATAATAGTTATTGGCATTTGGCTCGCAACAATATTTTCCGGGATGATATTTATATCGAATTGTAACCTTCTAAAACCTACCATCGGCTTAGGCTCATCTTGAGATCGTAAGCATACACACGAGCAGATAATAAGTTGCTAGCTCATTGAGACCAATCTAGAAACCAAACAAGACACATTATCAGCTCAGCTTAGCTAAACCAATGTTTGTCAACTCTTAATATGGCAGCTTTATTACTATTGTTTATACTAATAGTAACTAAGAAAACATTTGTGTAAACTATTTACATAATGTATTAGGAACTACCTATACACTAGAATTTATTTCATATGATATTTTTAAAATCATTACATGTTATTTAATATCCTTCTTTCTCCTTTTTGATTTCGAGACGCCACATTTAAAATTATGTATCTTAGGCCAGGCCAACGATAGTTCGCATCTATCGACACCTAACGTCTAAAAATCTTTCAAACAGTTTAGAATACAGTCTACCAAAGAAATATTTATACATAAAGATTTAGATACACAAGAAAAATGTTACCATTCTTCTTCTGGCAATTGACTAAAATATAATATTTCTACAAACGTTGAAAAATAAGCTTCATGCAAATAGTCTTTCTGTTGTTTTATTTTCTGGTAATTTAAGCAGCCGACGGTGGAGCAAAACGCTCACCGAGACACGGACTGAGGTTCAGTTTGGACGGGATTTCTTCTAGCGAATATTATTTTGTATATTAATATTCAACAGTTTGCAGTGGTGCTACGTGACCGGGAGAGTATTTACAGTGCTTAGCGAAGCGCGTTGCCTGGGCTTTTGCAAACGAGACCCCTTTTTTGTTAGAAGAGTAGGAAACGAGTGTGCGGACTGTGTTATGCAGGGCATGTTAAATGAATCATTTCAGCCCGCATACGTCGATCCCACCCTAACACCGAACTTAGGTCCTATTCGTCGATCGTTCATTGATGTGTTATTACTCATGAGGACCAATGGTTGTCTCGGTGGTAAATGTAACCAGCAAACGCACCTGTCCAACTGAATCTCTGGCAAGCGGTGGAAAAATATGGATACGTCATATGGCTGAGCAAGGCGAACGTTTAAGATTAGCAAGGCATCTGTAATCAAGCTCCGGTGAAATAGATAGTTCTTTAATCAGCCGTCCGTTCATGGACTGCATTTAATATCAGGTGTATTCATGCTGGTTTACTATTAGAAACTCATAAAAGCGCGTTTAAATATAAAAGCAATTAAATTTATGGCTGTGCGTCATAAGGGCAGTTCAACTGTTAAAGTAACGATTATCATAGTATTTTTAAGTTCTATAAGATATGTTTGAGAAATATGCAGTTAATGGTCAGCAACACTCACTTTAAAAATTGTATATATCGGGGTATCATATGTAGGTATCGGCATCTACCTGCTTTTTCACGAAGGACACAAGCGCAATAAGCGTCGCCAAAAGTGTCCCACTAGATAATTCATAGAGCGAGCTACTCTATACGTGGTCTTTTGTTCGGATACACGAATTATCTTCGGGTGCGCGAAGTAGATAGCTGAAAACGCTCTAATGGAAATGCAGTCGTTTGAATAAAGCTCAATGAATACTAAAACGAATAAGTCTTCTTATAAGTATAATATTATGTATATGTAGCTTGGTATCTTATTATAAAGTAGTTATACTGTTTAATAATTCGCAAAAATGGTATATCTAAGAACCTACTTCAGTGTAATATTTATAAAAAAACGATAACTTTAGACTTACTTTTAATTCACAATACGTTACAGAAATTCAAAGTAATGTAATTAAAAATGTTTTCAATACATCTAGTACAAAGTCTCTAGTTACTAGCGAACGCGGCGGAGGGAAGTTGCCTCGGGCAGTGTCAAACAACGGTACCGGACGAGGGATGGAAAACTTGCCCCCGCTGCTTACTATTCAGTTCAGATCTGTTGACTTCTTTCTAGTTCGTTAACGGCATGTACGTCATACATATACGTATCATATGTATTTTATGTAATGCTTTTAAGGCTTATGAGATGTTTTACTTGTTAAACTTCAATGTAATTAATGATTTAGTGAAGTGAAAAAATGTAAAGTGAAAAGCTTTGAGATGATTTTAATTGTTGTAGAAATAAGCTTGGGTTTTTTTCTTCGTTTTAACAAAGCAACTTAAATGATGAAACTCAATTTAAACAAAGATTTTTTGTTACAACTAGAAATACAGTAAATGTTAAAACCAGAAATATAAATAAAAATAACCGTTTATCTGTCATTATAAAAAACATAAATAACCTTGTATGCCATCGCATGTTTTAAGTTCCTGTGCGAAAACTGACAAACTTTATAATACCTAAAAGTGGATGTAGAAGTAATAGTTTTGGCAAAACAGTAAGTTAGGCAAATGTAAATAATGACTTGTATTTAAAATGTTAAAAGATTTACGTATACGAAATTAAGCAATTCGGAGAGGTGCCACCGTCACCCTCATTATCCGCCGTCAATCAACTCTTGTGCTTTAAAGATGTGCAGTTGCCGGCTCTACACATAAAAGCCAGGAGACGATCTTAAGTTTCCAAAGTATCATAAAGGCCTTCAATGAAGTTTGAGATTTAATTATTGATGTATTATTTAATTATTGATATATATATATATATATACATTGTAATTATTTGATTATTCTACAACAATAACAATTCTTTACAATCAGTACACTAATGTTTACGGGAGCCTAAACTTTGGGCTTTTTTATGAGTCCACTTAGCGAAATATGCCTAAGGAATTGAGCCTTCAGCCTTATAAAATTCAATTACCCCAAAGATTGACGTCTAGAGGTCATGGACAGCAAAAAAATTATGCCGATTGGGTGTTAGAGTAATAGGAATTCAAGTCAACAAAATTTACCCCGAAACGAATTAAATTTTGCAGAGAGTCTAGAAGCGGCCATTTGCCTGATACTTATGATATTTAATGTCTATATTATTACTATATTAATCAAATGAGCAAACATTCGATTAAGGATGAAATAGAACTATATATAGTGTTTTGTATTAAACAAAAGAGGAACATATCGTTGCTTAATCATGTTCCGTGAACAACGGCCTAGTGATATAGTAAAATAAACAAAAAAATATCGTACCTTTAATTAAAGAATGAAATAAAGTGCGCCTTAACATGTAAGGTACATTCGTAAGTCTATAATTTGAGATATTTCTTTCCAAGTTATTATAAATGTGTACTCCCGCAATTTGCAAACTTCGGGAGCAAGGATAACACTTTCAACAAAAATTGATGATTCTATTTAGTTCTTTTAGATATTTTTATACCAATACAGCCTATAAGTGTGTGTTATTAGACATATATCCGGCTTTTTATATACTTTATAAATATACAGCTACTGATGGCAAAAAGTCACCATCTCCAAGGGACTTGTGTAACATCAGAATAGTCAATGCGTCTCGTCTGCTCTCATAGAGCTTTTTGCAGATATTATGAAGTGCCTAATGTCATGACATTTAGAATACTAAAGGGGGAAGTTCCATTTCCATACGACAACGACCACATTGAACTGTAAAGGAGAGCTACGAGTCCAGTTGATATAGATGGAACCTAACCCTTAGGCAAGTGGTGCGATGAAGGAAGAATGATATAGGCTCTTTTAGGTGGCTCTTTTTAGCCGACTTTAAAAAGGAGGAGATTATGTGTCTTTTATTTTTGTAATCTATCTATGGAACTTGCATTTCAATCCATGTTATATCAGGTCAAGGAAATTTACGACCGATACTTTGCAACGCCTTACGTTACTGAAATGTAATATTCAAATCTGAACGGTCACGTTGTTCTCGTTCCATTTCTTTCTCCGACTTCCAGATGGTAAAAACTTAAAATGAAAGCCCCTTTGGGAACAAAAATTAAATTTGCATTTAAAAGCAACAGAAAACTTTTTATTAACTTTGTTCGTAATGTCGGCTCAAATATTGTCTTCTGAGTAGTTGTACTGTACAGGTCTTAAACTTATTTGCCGAAGTAAGACAACTAACTTACAGAAAGCATTTATTTCAATAAATAATATTTAATTTCTGGCCAGACATAGCATTTTTTATGTTTGAAGAGTGGCAAACAGTTACAGCCAATCTACATCTGGCAGATGCCGTAGACTTTTGTGAAAGTAGTTTTTGATGGCGTGTGGATGCCCACTATACTTTTTTTTAATTGTGAAAGAGCAAGAAACGGGCATGCAGGCCACCTGATTTTAAGTGGTCACTGCAGCCCATGGACAACCACGTCCAATCTCAAATAGAACAGA
>DWON01003345.1:0-18239 GCA_018251015.1 Phocides pigmalion okeechobee
GGTTACATAGGAGATTAATTTATATTGTTTCGGAATCATTACCGTATGCCTTAGTGTATATAAATTAATCTCCTATGTAACCTTTTCACAATAATATTTTTTACTTTTATTTTAACTAAAATATATCAAAACGTCTTACAATTGTTATTTGACATCTTTAATCGCCTTCACGCTACAATACCCTTTTTAATGGCGGGTTGTGTTTTCATTGTCGAATAGTTTCAAAACTTTCTAAAGTAGTCTTTCTGCCTATATTTGATCTATCGTAAAGAATGAATAGGCGCACTTGTATCGCCCGCCGACTGCCTTTTTATTTCATTTTTTTACGTACAAAAGTGTAACACGAGGCGAGGCATGCGGATGTCTTAGTAACGGCCTTTCAAGAACTTAGAATTAGTTGTTTGAGGAAATGTCACTAAACAAGAGGTGTAAGAGGATTTAGCGCAACTATCAATGAAAGTTAACGTTAATGAGTCTGTAAAAATTAGTATTATTTAGCAGAGGTGATTTCTGTATAGTTGTATAACTATATAATAGCGTAATAAAGGACTTCAAAGGACCATATTTTATAGTAAAATTAAAGAGAATATACATTTAAATGCTATTAAAGTTACGAGTTTATAATCATATCGCGACCCGTCCGGCGGGTCTCTAGACCCCGTGAGAAGCTCGGATAAAGAGGGATATCTTGAGGTACGAATAATCCCAACCAATCTCCTCCCCTGCAAGACCCGTTAGAATCCGCCGGGTATGACTAGCAGATAGGTGTAGGACGTCCATATTTTCGTAATCAGTCGTAGAACAGTAGTTGTATTTCCGTTGGCGGAATACAGTTGTCGGCTACACTTACAAGCGGGGCGACCATCTTAGTCCTAAGAAGTAGTCACGACGTCAGGCAGAACATTCGTGTTGGTTGACGTTAGACGTAGCTGTCCATGGGCTGCAGAGACCATTAATATCAGAGAGCCTACAAGCTCATTTGTTACTTTTTCAACATAAGAAGACCCGTATAATGTGATTATTAAAATGTAGCTAAACCTTCAGCAATAGCTGCAGTTCCACTTTCTCCATTAACTGAATTTATTGTTAGTGAATTATATTTCAAATATAGAAAATATGTGCTTTGGAGTTTCTTTCGCTGTCTCTTCTCGAAAATAAAACACATTACGAAATACCGGTTGTTTATTACCTTTTAAAATGAGTTTATAAATAATCTAATTTGAATAAATATATTTTGATTTTGATTTTGGTTGTCTGAGAATAACTACCTGCTGCAGTGAATCTTACGACTGACTGCATGAAGGAGCATGTATGCTCGTCTGCCATTTTTACATAAATATTAAGATGAGTGTAAATGTCCAGGATCTCCAAAAACAATTTACAATAAGTTGGTTTGCACGCGTTTTTTTTCTAAAAAGTAACGATGTAACTTGCGTTAATGAATTTCAGCGCCGCATCATCTGCCAAATGTTTCATGCGCGAACGTACCTTCGCAACGCTTCGACATTTTTGATTTTTTTATAGTTATTTCGCGTTCGCTCTAGCAGGAAATGATGTTCAGGAATGAGGATATATTCTCGTTAATTTGCTTCATAAATCATCGAAAATGTTGCTTACGGTCCGCCCGCTCGAACGGGAGGCGACTGGCGTTTTTTGTCGCAAATTTCAAACATTACGTACGAAGGATCAGATTTCAAAGTTTTTCGCCACCTTTCGGTTCTGTTTTATGTTTTTCGTCACAATTTTGTTATGTTCTTTATGAAACACTTATACTTTAATTATATCATGAAGCAACTCTTGTGTTTTCGTGAAAAGATGTGCGTGACGGTTATGAAATAGGTATTTGATTGGATCATCTAGAATGTGTATGGTTCTACCGGGAAAGTTCTACCCCCACATCCAATTCCAATTCTGTCGTGAATCAATTACTGCGTTGCATGGAAAGATATTATTTTCATTTAAGAAATATATGAACTGATAAAACTCTAAAGTAGCAAATCATTGTCAACTGCGATGTAACTGTTGTAAATGAAGTCCGCTACAATTCAAATTTCTAATTTTTTGTTTTTATCATTTTTTATACATATTAGCCTGATGAAAAGGCAGACGCGCCACTTAATGGAAAACTGTAACCGTTGCCTGGACATTTGTAACACCAAAGGAGTCGCTTGCATCGCTGGCTTCGATGGAGAATCGTGATGACGCTATGACATGGGATTCTTCAAAAAGAATACTCTTTCTATGACTTGGAGCTCTTGACGTTTTTAAGAGGCCCGTTTCATAGCGTTCAAAGCATATCTCAGGAAGAAGTTTGTTCCACATCTTACATGTATATAGTAGAAATGAACGAGCATTTGCCCGCGAAAATCTTATAAAACTAGGTAATTGTAAGTTATGAAATATAAATCCTATGTACTGACATTAAAAAATGTAACAGAATACAACTGAGACACTTCAAAGCACTCCAATCGACTCTACCTACAATACACTGAAAAACAAAGCCTAACCTAAAGACATAAAGTCGGAAATCCTTCATCAGACCATCATCATCAAGTGTGAACAAGCATGTACGGATAGTTCTTGAAAGTGTGAAGTCTTGTAGCAAAAAGTTCGCGTCAAGTATCCACGCGCGGTCACAGGTGCGCTAACGAGCAGGGTCCCACGGGACGCGAACTCTGAACCGCGAGGCATTTCCTGGAGTCCAGACCTAATTAGGTGCATCCGAGTGACATTTGTAACGTTGCTACATATACGCTGAGAGCCTTCAGCTGGCGATTCGAGCAAGAAATATGACTAAAATATTTCAGTAACACCATGTATGTATAGATTGATTTAAAATTTTACATTTATTAAGCCAAGCGGATCATCGTCGTGATTACGTGTTTGTTCCGTTTAGCTTTGAAGCTTTTGTTCCGTGGGGTTCGAGTGGCAAAAATTTTGCAAAAATTAGTCCCACGTTTGATGTAATATTTAAGTTGTAAAAAAGACATGTTAATCGAACATACTTTATTTTTTATGTCAAGCCCATTATATATATATATATATATATATTATATTTATTATTAATATATTATAATAGACATATATATTATATATTCATGTTATGTCGGCAAACTTTCATTGTCATTGAATCTCTTTTTCGAGGATAGCATGCAATATAAAAAAAAACAATTTAAATGTAGCTCAGAATCCTTTACTCCTTCATCCTGCTTCATCATCAGACCTTAACCACCATTTTGCTATAGCTTATTCATCGAAATCATTTCAATGAGTACAAATAACAACAAACGCCTGATTTAAGTTTGTTTATACAACTTCAAACAGGACTAAAGTCTTATCTGAGATGGTATGTAGATGTGTTGCTGCTTCTGAGGACTAAAATTGTCGCCTCACTTTTAAGTATAGACGATAATCAAACACAATAGTTGTTTCACTACGGATCATGGGGGCGATGGTAATACCGTTCTTGTCAAACTCTGTTACCTATATAAGAAAACTAGCAACTCGGCCCAGCTTCCCTCGGGTAATATTTATATTTACTTACATAATTCCTCTTTCATATATGCATCCAGTCATAACAGAGTTTCAAAAACTAACAATTTGAAACATCTACTTAGAACGACGACTGAATTACTGTATTGAATGTAACTATTTAATTTCTCGCCCAATTTACAAAAACAAAAATTTAACTTATTATGCACCAAAACCTTCCTCAGGAATCGCTTTACCTGTTGTTGAAATCTGTGAGAAAATCCTTTCAGTACTTTTTGAGTTTATCACGAAGAAACAGACGCGGCGGGCGACTTCGGTTTATAATATTTAGAGAAACGGATTTAAGACCGTTATCCATACAAGTTAGGCGTGCTACTTAATAACCAACCGTCCTACAACGAAAACACTAAAAAGTAACCGTTGAAGCACAAGATCGTATATCACGTCATCATTTAATATGGGAACTAGGAGTTCCGGATTGGAACAACCTCCCCCGGGTCGAATAAGTCAAGAAATCGGAAACCACTTGGCCAATTCCCAAAACTATCATAACATTATCCGCGCTGGAAACATAACTTTGGCAACATTATATTCCAGAGCTCGACACACGATGGGTACTGTTTACAAGATTGTATTGATAGCAAGTTATTTGTTTAGTATAGATTACTTGGGAAATACATCTGGGTTTCTAATGGGGACATAGTTATTAAAAGACTCCAAAAAGATGGAGTACTTGCCAATAATTAATTATTATTAATGCTATTTTTATTTTACAAATGAACTCGCAATAGGCAAATGTATATCTGATGCATGGTCCTAGCTTATTTGTATTTTACAAATGAAACCGTCATTGCCAAATGTAGATGAGACAAAAAATCAAGGCGATTTTGATTTTACAAATGAACCGGCAATGGGCAAAATGCATCTGATATATAATAAATGCTATTTTCATTTTACAAATGATTCCACAATTGGTAAATATGCATCTAAAACACAGTCAATGTTATTTTGTATTTAACAAATGAACCCGCAAGTGCCAAATATGCCTCAAATATAAAATTAATGCTATTTTGATTTTACAAATGAATCCGAAATAGGCAAATATGCAACTAATTCACGATCTGAGTTTATTTGTATTCTACAAATGAACCCGTGATAAGCCGTGTTAAAAATACATCCGAAGATGGTTTTTACTCAAATATAAATGTAACGGCGGTTGGTAGATTCGTGGTAATCTTTGACGAATAGTATTATTCGCGATTTGCAAATTTTGGATGACAATTGATTATGGTTGTCTTTGAATCTGCAAGGTGTATCCTCACCAGCCTTGTACCACAATCCTTTGCGACAATCTACCTTCAACTTTTTGCTCCATTGTACTCGACAACTTGCGCAGGCGATTATTTGAGAAGAACCTTTCTATAGACCCTTTCTCTACGCATTATTTGCTTTCCTCAAAAGGTGATACATTTTTGAATTATAGGGTAAATGCATATAACATCGCCGAAAGTAAATGATAAAAGATATTAAAATTTTTGATTAACAAGTAGTGACTTAAACAGTCATTAAATTACATTTAATTTCCATATGTTTTTAAGCACGTAGATTAAGTCGAAACATAATCGTTTTAATTGAATTCTTTTTGCTGTATTCATTGCAAAAAATATAGCGAAATTATGGCGTAAAATTATCATTTTTATTTTAAATAATAATAAAAATAATGACTTAACAGTTTAGGATTTACAGAAATCTCATTTTTAACAGACGAAATTAATTAGCGATACCATTTAGCTTTGTTCGCAGGTAGAAAAATAACTTTTAATAAGTGTGAATACATTTATCTATTACACAATTATTTCCGGATAAAAAATATTAAAAATATAGTAATTTTAATTGTGTAAAAAAGAATCCAGATATCTGCCTATTAGATAAGTTATTATGTTACATTTTTGAGGCAGATTTTTGGTTGATTCTCTAAACAACTACTACATTACTATGTGACCATATTTAATACATTTAAATGTTTGTAATTTTGTTTATCTGTGCAATGGGAATCAAATTAATAGTAACAGTGAGCACATTTAATCATTGTATAATTTATAATCTGTTATTATCCTGTTCAGTTGTAAATAATTTGGTTTCAGTAGCGACCAAATTCAACCTGACTAATTCTGAATATCATTTGATAAAAATAAAAATAAATGATTATTTTTTTTTAATATGGATCGAGTATTATTTATTAATTAACTTGACTCTTTTATTAATAAGTCATGAATTTTTTTAATCTCTGTCTACTTCAACACATTTTACTGGTGCATTATTCTTATCTATCTATCTTTGTATTATCTATACGTTTTCTATCTTTGAAACATTATTGGTTCAATATTTGGTGTGTTTACCCTAATGTAGTGAAAGGTGCGTTTCGGACGGGTTACCCGAGAGTACACAATTCATATAGTTTTATGAATAAGTGTTTATTTGCGAACGCATCTGCCGAGACATATGTATGTATGTACGCATATGACACAATAAAATATGAAGTTAGGTTGTGATAGGCATTTTTTTTTATTGTGATAGAGTAAGAAACGGGCATGCAGGCCACCTGCATGCAGACAACCACATCCAATCTCAAATAGAACAGAAGTTATTTAAGGATGGACGCGGATACGTTCCTACTCTTGAGGACTAAGATGGTCGCCTCCAATAATGTGTATCCGGCAAGCTAAATAGTTACTATGTATCATACATGCTGGCGGTTACCAGCTATACTCACGAGCAAGGTGAACTTAGTCTTTAGGAGTAGCAACGAGTCTACCTATGTGACTACCTTTTTTTCTTCTTCTTGTTGTTGTTCTTCTTCTAGGACTTCTTATAGAACTGTTTGAGTTTGGACCTGAAACTCCATACGCTGCAGCGTCACGATTATTTGATCTTTTGACATAGACACATAGATGTATTATGTAATTGATGTTGTAATGTAATTGACGTAATCATTCAAATTATTTCTCGAATAAAAAATCTAGCTCTCCTAGCTCCGTTAAATTAAGTTTTTATTAATACTACCATTTTCATGCATTTTGGAGTTGAAATCCATCTCAACAGCATTATTATTTAGGCACTAAAATGATCAGATCCGTCATATAAACTAGTTGCCCTTTTTCTAAGAATATTATATCGCTTAGATCACAATAAGACAAGTTCCTTAAGTATAAGAACATTTGTTCAGTAAAATGCGTGTCGAAAGTGCCGCGACGGTAGGCGCTTTCCGATCGCCCTCCGCCCCAACACTTAGTCCCCTTTTACCAATTTCATGAGTTTCCTTCACACATCAATCTCTTGGTATATGAATTGTGGAACGTCAAGAGAAACGTCACGCGAGTTTTGTTTGGAATATTTGGGTCACCTTTTTGTTTGATTTGCTGGGAGGTGGGTCTAGTGGCAAGATTCTGGTCTCGCGGAGATCCGGGGTTTGAATTCATGGCACATCTTTTTCCTTTTAAATTATACATATATTACATATTAATTATCACTTGTCTTGATTAAGGGTTAAGAGAAGTATGGGAGACATCCTGGATAAAAATAATAAAAATAATGTGAAGTAATGTTAAAAGATCACGCTGATCCTGTTTGTTTTTTTTTTATATTTTCAAATCCCTTTTAAGACCTTGGATCAGAACTATCAACTACTATTTATCGGTACCAATGGGATTAGACTACTTAACGTGTTGTCCGAAGCACAACCCATCCAACTTTCACCCGCACCTAACGTTGCTTAGTTTTGTCGATCAATTCTGATCTACATAAATAGGCTTATGTGCGCTTCTAATGTTGATAAGTGTACTTATTTCTTTTTAATTATAAAATGGACATCCTTAAGAGATCCGCATTTCATTACAACTTGTAATATTAGGTACAAGGTTGGTTGATTAGATCGACGCAGTGATGACCGAAAGTACCGAAAAGGGCTTTAGATGGGCGTTATATTACGTCATTGGGATAATAGGATACTTCATGGCGAGCCTTCTATACTTCATGACTACAAATAGAAGGTATAAAACTAATAAGATAACTGTAAAACTTTTTAAACAAAACATATCCGATATTACCGTATAATAAAAAAATCGGCTTTAATCAAAAACATACCCGTATATTGGCAATTGTCATAGATGCATTTTCGAGGAGGTACCACTGGCATCTTTATAATCCAACATCTAACTTTTAAGAAGTAGTAACGTATCTGTTTGACCTCAGATAGGATTTCAATGATGTCCCAGTTTGGAAGTGGGTGTCCATGGACTGTCGGGAGTACTTAACATCAGGTGGCCGGCATGCTCATTCAGTTGCTCTGTTTGCGTAAAAAAATGATGTCGCTGGGCTACAGAACTATTTAACATCAGGTGTCCTGCATACTCATATGTACTCTTCTCTTAAAAAAGAATCACAGACACTTAATTATTTTCTGACATCGTATAAAAACATTTTAATCCATAGCATTTGTCCTAACAACAAAAACAACGATCAAGAAGTCACTTGAAAATGAAAAAAAAATACAAAGACTAAGCTTTGGGAGTCCAAATAAAAATAGACTAAGATTTTTCCTCATGATACCAGCTTTGTAATAGAATAGATATCAATACTTTAAGTACTTACGTTCCGAGTAAATTGCATCAATACCTTTGTGAAAAATTGAATCCCCATTTTTGAAATTAGATAAAAGTAAATGTTTATAATACAAATACACAATTACAATAATGTTAACCTCAAAACTAAATATAATAAATAAAAAATCTAAAGGGAGTCCGTGCCCATGCGATATAACGCCAAGAATGCTGGCCGCGTTCCCACGTTGTACAGCGATCGCAATTCTCTGCGTGAGTTATGAACTAGCCTTTTTTCACGAGCGATGTCGATTAAACGTGGATGTCTTTAGAATAATGATTTAAAGTTATTTAATAAAATTTAATAACTGAAAAAATATTACCACAACTGTAGAATAAAAAATAATATCTGGGAAATAAAAACGCAAACTTAATTTGTGTAATGTGTTGCGAATGAAAATTGTGTTCATCTGCAAAAACAGCTTATTATAATATGATATTATTTCGCTGGGATCCTGAAACCACATTATGGTTGATATCTGGCCATACACGCGCCGTTCCTTGTATCGTCCGGCGCTGAAACAACAGGAAGTTTAAATACGTTATGAATAAATTATCATTACGCATAAGCGAAGTACGCTTTTAGTTGTGACTGCAGATTTAATGTAATATATTTATTCGTTGAATGTCCAAAACCTGTATATTTTTGCAATGTGTATCTTTAATCCATAACTGTTGCAGATGAAGGCAGGATTTCTTGGGAAACATTTGTTTGTTTTCTAATACACTATAAATTCTCTTTGACAGTAGTAATTACTTAGAATGCTTCATAAAAATACTTTTTTATTCTAATCGACTCAGTTTTATGTTAAAATAATTTGATTTTGTTGAAGGAGATAAACTCGAAAAGCAGAAGACAAATTTGAAAAAAAAAATAATTATATTATTGCTATGCAATATTTATGAGTATATTTGACAAAAAGTTTTTTGTGTGATTAGGCTCAATTGTATTATACGTAAAATTATTTATTTATTTTCATATTTGTAATCCATATACTTTTGTACCATACATACCAACCATACATTGAGACATCAACATTTACTCTTATTTTTACTAAAAAATAAGTTACAAAAAATTATGGACTTACATCTTTCGAGAATTAGCTTGCCTAAAAACAGAAGTGACAAAAAAAGGCCTGGATATACATAATATTCCAGAAGTGGAAAGGTTGGCCAAGAATACACCATTCGTAGATTTAAATTTTTATATTTTTCACAATAACTTTATATTAATTATATTATTGACTTCGCACTAAATTAGGGCAGAATAACGTTTTAACACTTTATGATTTAGATTAACCTTAAATTAAAACTGCACTCTCCTTTTATACCCAAAACGGTGCAGGTAACAAAACGAAACGTCATAGAGTCGATGTACTATGTGTCTACCCCATATATTCAATATCAGTATAAAATTTATATATGTGTACTTATAATTTATTATTAATTCATATTTATTTATATTTATTGATATAATTATAATGATATATAATTTAAATACTGTCACAACATATTATAATATTGTCTATGGTATGTATTGTGGATAGTCGTGTTATTGAGTAACTTCAGTGGTGTTTATTAATCATTGCTAAGATATTCATAATCATATGATCACCAGACGATGTTCATATATGGGCAAATGTAATTGTACCGCGCTCCAAAGCTATGCTTTTAGCGTGTGTGCCGCATATAATTCTTCCATTAGCTTAATGTGTGCACTGTCAAAATGAAATAACGCCAGCTCGCTACAGAAACATATGTGCTACTTGAGAAATTATTATTTTCATAACGTGTAACATGTTTTGAAACCAAGACTGGGTATTCACTGTGTATTATTGTGGTGTGCTTGCTACTACACTTGTTAGCGAAGTCCTGGTGTTTAGAAGTAGAAACACCTTCAGATCAGAGTAGTACAACCTCAAATAGGTCTTATATATTTAAGGTTAGATGTGAATGACAATAGACTGCGTCCACTACTCAAAGTCAGGTGTCCCGTACATTCGTTTGCTTCTTTTTTAAACTAGGGATTTCTTTCGGCACTCCTAAATCAACTCTAAACGTATGTATGAAAACAATATTTAATTATTTAAGCTTAAGGTCTAAGCCCACTACCTAAAATAGACCAAATCACCACCACGTGCCACCATCATTTAAAACCATCATGTATTAGGATAAAGTTCCCGTTTTTTGATGGTTTTAAATGACGGTGTGCTTGTGAGAACTTTAAATAATTGCAAACTATTTTTAATGCTATCGTAGGAAATCTTACGATGTTGTAGCAAACATGCAGGTTATCTGATTTTAAATGATATCTGCAGCTCATGTACATCTACACATTAACTCAAACACACTTCTCAAAACCATGAATACAAGTTCTGATTGATTCCGTGCATACATGCGGCATGCGTCGTTACTACTCATGCGTACTGTGATAATCAGCTCGCTTGTAATTGTAGCTGAATAATACAAATTTGTATCTTTATTATAATTGAGAAGAGTAGCAAACGAGTATGCAAACCACCTGATGTTAAGTAGTCGCAGCCTATAGACATCCACATACAACCACAAACACGACCACAATCCTATCTGAGCTCAAACGTAGACACGTTGCTACTCATGTGGACTAAGATAGTCGCCTCGCTTCAAAGCGTGGTCGGCAAGTGCACCTCTCCAACTGAAACACAAGCAATGCTTTACGGCGGATTATGAGGTCGGCGGTGGTACCTCCCCGGTCGAACTATAGTTCTCCTACCTTTAGTGGGAGTATTATGATATAACCTTTTATTAGTTCCATAATATAGCTACAGGTACAAACTTCAGAGTATTCTTGGTAACTGAAAAATATAATACAAATATTTTCCCCAACACAATAGCTCATTAACTTCGTTTATGCCGGTACTACAATTCCCTGCCGAAGAGAGCTATCATGCCGTAATAAAAGAGAAAATAAAACATGCTAGTTCAGGAGCTGGAGCGCCAGATAATGGATCTATTTACGTATTTACACGCTGAATACTGTTAGAAAAATGAGGAAAGAATTTAAACTGTTTGACAGAACAATGGAACACGCTACTATTTTTGTTAGGGAATTAGACCGGCTATAAACTAAAAAGAAATTTATTACTGCAGTGCGTTAACAAATTTTAGATGTCGCATATGAAAGTTAAGTCTGGTTTACACAGGGACACAAAAATGCGATTTCTCTAAAATATCTTACGCTAGTTGAAGTCTTTTGAAGTTTTCTTGTTGAGATACAGCGCAGCGCATGACAAATCAAATTTAGTAGGGGTAAAAAACTCGACTTTTAAAATAATAAATTCGTGATCTAAAATTAATGTTATCGTAAACAAAACATTTGACTATATAACGGGTACTCACGATTCACAATTTTCTATTCACCGATATTTGGAATCCATTGCATGGATATCGTGTTAAAATTTCAAACCAATTGATAAAAGATTTCAAGATATTTTACATTTTACTTAGACGAATATTTGCAATTTGTTATACAGATTGATTGTCGCACACAATGATCGTGTTAAATATATCAACGGGAAATATTATAAACTTTGTAATTCTTGTAAATTGGCCAGGCTTTTGGTTAAAATAACTATTTTATAATTTATTGTTAGGTATGCACATATTATTACACGTGCATAAATAAATTTAAAAACATATAAATAAACCTTTAAATAAAAACAAGGAGAGTTCTCGTTCAGAAATTACTGATAAAATAAAATCTTCAATTCTTCAATGGGGATAAAATTATAAGACCGTATACTAGACATGTGAATGTTATTCAACAGTATTCACATATTACACAAAATTAAAAGGCCTTATCAGTATGTGAATGTAATGTTACAGAGAGATAAGGTCGTTAGAAGGCATCAGTGACAAACGCGATGCGGGCGCGACGCGACTTTCCAAACGCAGACCTTATGGTCCGGCCACGAAACATACTTCCTGCAAAACTTTTACATCAACACCTTCGTGGCCTACAGGGCGATGGGAGAAGCGATTCCGGGGCAGCGGATCCCTATCCATGGAATCTGCCGGGGCACGTAAATATGTGCACCTAGGCAGGCCGGTCACCCCTGTTCTAAAAACTATTATTTGCTATAAGCGGTATGTAAATGGATGGATTTTGATTTTGATTTTGATTTATCCGGGCATTTGTCTTCGACTGTCATTTAAAACTCGGGTCCAAATTCAATTATAACGAAAATCGCTACAATTTGGAACTCACTTCGTGGCCCTACCATGTCTAATAAATTTGTTTTAAACGCTCGACGCTGACGCTTGAAGCCTAGAGCGAATTTGCTTTGAGCGTTGCATTTCGTGGCCCTCTGGTTATCTGTGGTTCTGTACGAAGACGCGAAATTTGCCGCAGGCTCTACTGTGCCGCTGTTCTACTGTAATTTATACATGTCATGAGTATTTTGTTTCAGTTACTAGGTTCGTTATTAACAGCTTCAATCGAGTTAATTAACCTAAATGATGATCATAAACACATTTTGTTTTTAATTACAACAATAAAAATAAAACAACATAATAAAAGTCAAACTTAAACAATGTAAAGAGAATCCGTGCCCACATGACATGGTGTCAAAAATGCTACCCGCGTTCACGTGTTGGATAGCGGTAGCAATTCTCTGCACAAGATATTAACCATCTATCTTGTTACCGGTCCCGTCGATTAAATATGAAAATTTTTGCACATGGGCTAAAGGTTTAATATTTTTTTTATTCAAATTCGGTCATATATTGTGTGTTGTTTTAATCGACATTATATTAACGACGTCTTACGAATGAGGCTATAACTTTTCATTGTATTTCTTATATTTTTGACAGCTATTTCTAATAAATGATATACAAGCGTTGCTGAAATACAAATTTTAGCTTTTTAAAATACAAATTAGCTATCATAACGTTATGTTAAAAGAATTAGACGAATAATATTCTGCATTGTTTCATAGAAAATGTCTTGTATGTTAAAACACATATTTGCAACCAAATCTAAGATCCGTCACGTCGAGAAAACTGCAGGATACTGATAACATGTCGTGACACTGCGTGTAATTTGTCACGCGCTCCATTCTTCCTTTTGTCAGCGAAGGTTTATTATTCTTCAATCAAAAGTTTGAACGAAGGTCTTGGAATGTCACTGAATCATTTAGCAAAAATAGATTTTTATCTATTTTCTGTTTCTGTTGTTTTCGTTTATTTCATAAGAATATATGCAATTCTTTTACACGCGTTCAATTCTTTTGCACGACACGTTCAGGGTATCTATTTATAATAGTCTTAAAATGATTTAGTATGGAATATGGCTAAAACCTTTCTATTAATGTCACTAAACATAAATACATATTTACAATACTGAAAATCTTAAAAGTAATTATAAGACTCTAACCCAAATAATCTAAAGGGAGTCCGTGCCAATGCAGCATGGTTCTAAAAGCGCTAGCTGCATTCTCGCGTTGAATAGCTATCGCAATTCTCTGCGCGAAATGTAAACCAGCCGTCTTGTCGCCAGCGGCGTCGATCATACGTGGGACTAATTGTAAAAAAACGTAGGCAAATACTGCTACACTATGTCTAATATTATTACTATTACGTGTCTAATTTTGTTTTATAAAAAAGCTAAGTAACGAGTAAACTAACGACTTGCAACTTACTATAACATAAGTTACCACAACGCTGTATTGAAGGAAACTAGCATATACATATATAACAATTTGTATTGTTCTATTGAAATACAAGCTTTGTTTGTTTAAATACATATTGGTTACCCAATTTAAGATCCACCGCACCGAAACAGCTGCGGTACACTGATAACATGCCGTGACGCCTGCGTGTAATTTGTCACGCGTCCCGTTCTTCGGCGCGTCAGCGAACATGTTTACCTTTATCCCATCAAAGACTTGTCGGGACCGGATTGACACTCAATTAGTTGCAATGATACAAGTTTTATCTACTACTTTCACGCTCCTATTTAACTTTTAAACTTATTATATTCTTCTTATATATAAAAATGAATGTTTGTCTGCATGTCCTTTATAGAATCGTAAACTACGCATTTGATCATGTCTTTAGCAAAATTGTTGTGTATAAAACATGAAGGTTTCTGTTGGCACGACCAGTTATCGACAGATGGTGCCACTGTCATTCCAATGAATTCGTATATTGCCATGACAGTTTTTTCAGTCAGAATTGAATATTTGTGTAATGTACTTCCTTCGAATTTATTTTAGACGGTGACGTAGCAACGCGCGTAAGGTACAACTAGTTATATACATATATAACTCTTCTGTGCCTCCTAAACGGCTGGACTGATTTTAATTAAATTCTTTGTGTGTCTTCAGGTGGATCAGAGAATGGTTTAGATTCTTAATTGGACCACTGGACTTATAGACTTTTTCAGAGCGAGACAACGCCCACGAGTACTATATAAAACATTTAACAGTCCCGTTATTAGCAGACACAGTGCACTTACAGCAGTGTTTTTATGTGGGATGAGCGAGCAAAGGGGCGTGCAAGCCACCTGATGTAAGGAGTTATCTGCAGTCCATGGACATCCACGTCCAAACTCAAACAGAACGGAAGTCTTGCCTGACGCTGTCCAAAGACGCGTTGCTACTCATGAGTGCTGAGATGGCCGCCTACATTGTAATTAGTTGGCTTCTGAAACACAAAAAGTAGTTTTATTATAGATTATGAGGGCAACAGTCGTATCTCCCAGCCGAACTATTCTGCCAACTAACAGTTTTTGTACTAAATATACAGAAATACAAACTTTAACCCAGCTCTTGCAGAAGATTGTAATCTTAGGAGTCTATTATAAAATGCATTCGAAAAGGATTGCTTAAAAAGGCGGTTATCTGGACTTTAATTATTTTTGATCACTGTTACATCCTAATAGAATATTCTGAGATAAAACATATCTTGTAATGAAACTAAAGGTATTGGGATTTGATCAATTTATAATTGTATTCTAATTTGTGTTTGACTTAAAAATCAACGTCAAGTACTGTCACTGGTCTATAAGACAACTTTATGAAAACCGTCTAAATTCGTATCTGCAAGCTAAGACAATGTTTTTGACGTATCCCTAGGGGATACCAGATAGTTCCCCTGAACATGACATCTGATATGTTATGCCCGTCTGAACTTCGTTCGGTCTTGGATCTTTCGTTGACCTTACACCATTATATGAATTAATTATTATCGGATTGCAGCTAGTGGTCTTGGAACCATGCCGCATGGGCACGGACTCCCTTTAGATGGTTTAGGTTAGGTTTTTATTATAATTAGTTTTAAGAATTTCATCATTGTAAATATGAAAATTTAATTTTATATTAATAGTGTAGTAGGAATATTTTCATGTTCTTTTTTTTGTGAGAAAAGTAATAAACGAGCATGCAAACCACCTGATTTAAAGTAGTCGCAGCCCATAGACATCCACGTATGTACAATCACAAACACGACTGAAATCCTATTCGAGCTCGAACGTAGACGCGTTGCTACTTCTGAAAACTAGGATGATCGATAGTGAAGCTAGCCCATGTAAAATCACTATGACACAAGTAATGCGTTGCGGCGGATTACGAGGGCGCCGGTGGTACCTTCCGAAATATAGTTCTCACACTTATAATAATAGTACTTATTCTTCGTATATCCCTTACTTCCTAAATTACTCTACTTAAAAGAATACTTCATCTTTTTTCCGCCTACATTATTCACTTTATTACATAAGCATGGAGTTTACGAGGTGTTTCTTAACTTAGGCACTTTTAATCGAAGCTTTTAAGGTTCTATCGCAGTCTCAAAGTAACGTTCATTTCTTTCCGTCCTTTACGGAGCTTCATTTTCTCTTTACAAGGCCCGGCTATAAGCTTTAAGCTCCTAATTACTAAATTTGCTTTGCAGGGAAAATTTTAACATACATTGATGAACTGTATAGACCTACATAAAAACTAATCCAACATTATCTGTTTTGAGATAAAATTAAAATTCAAATATTTATTTCATAGTAAGGTATTCACATACACTTAACGGACGTCAAGAGTAAAGTGCAAAATCAGTACATAAAAGAAAAATACAAACCATAATAAGAATGGCATATAAAACAGGAGTTCAAATTAAATAAAAATAAAACTTAATTTTTCACCCGTTTAATCAAAACTTTCTTAACTTTCATCAAGATTACAATCGTTAAAAATTTTAACTTTTTTATTAGGAAGACGGACATCGTTTCATTCCACATAAAATAGGATATAATAGATATAATATGTAGCGCAGAGAGTTAGTATTAGCGAACAAATAATAAATAGACCACAACTCACCCACAGAGCTTTGTAGTCGCCATATATTTGTAGCCACGAGACATTTGAAACGACAACAATACTGTTAATGCTCCACTACATAAATATCTCCTTGACGGCGATATATCGAGTGTGCGTCCGTATTGGCACACGCTGTTTAATTATTCATCTCATTAGGGAAGTTTCTCGTTCCTTTGTAGACGCAGATGCAGTACGGAGTGTACCGATAGCCTAGTTTTCAACTCGCTAGTTTCGGGAGTTTTCGAATATGACGCGAGTTTAAGTTTGTTTTACTATCGCCTGTCATAGCACAAGCACGTACGAAATGCATATTTGTAGTAATTTGTCACGAGTATTGTGTGTAAAGAGACCTTTAGCAGGTAGAGTACTAAATATTTCAGTGTACATTATCAAACCTTAAAACTAATTATAATAAAAACCTAATCTAAACCTAGAGGGAGTCCGTGCCTATGCGGCATGTTACCAGGAACGTAAACTTCATTCCCGCATTGAATAACGATCGTAATTATCTGCGAGATATGAACCAGTACCCTTGTCATCAACGGCGTCGATCAAACGTGGGACTAATTATTTTTGTTATAGTAGTTTACAGAATATAATTTGTACAAGCTTCTGCTCGCGACTTCATTCTTATTGGCTTCAATTTTCGTGTTTCTCCAGATTTGCTAAAACAAAAAAAAACATGTATTTCGCACCCGCAATTTATAAATTGATATCGCTTTGTTATTTGTACACCAAGTTAATGTTAAGCGAAGCTTACAACAATGCAATAGTGAAAACCGCACTAAAATCGGTTAAGCTTCATTACTTCATTAAACCTACATATCTTCTACTTCAATTTAATTTTCTTATAATCATTAACATTACTAATAATAACAACAATAATAACTGACATTACTCTGATGACTAAAGACTACTAATCTGAAAATAATTTTGTACACCTATTAAAGGTAGAATAAGATGAAGAACAAAATGTATTCTGTCTCTCCACCTTGTTATTTACCTTATTCAACAAAATAAATGAAATAAATTGAATTGAAGATTATCAAATTAGCGCACACAAACGCATTAATGGCCACTAATATTTTTCGTACAGAAATGATCAGTTACAATTTTGTTATTTATATAAATAGATATGTAGTGGTAGATTGTAATAATACATTAATTACTGTCCTATTCTAGTTAGGTATTTTTAAGTCAAATAGTTCTCTCTAACTGAAATTTAAGCCAAAGTTCACCACACAGACAAAATGCAATGCAAATGTAAACTCAAACATGTTTTGAAATCTTTGTGGAGAACTCACAAGCACGTGTTTCCCCACAATATTTTGCTTCACCGTTAAAGTTTACTTTAACATCATGAAATAAAAGCTAAGACGCCGGTTGCAAGCGTTGTCACAATACATAATTTAGAAAATATTCCTTCTATACACATTAAGCTAATAAAAGCATGGTAAAAGATGATTACCCCAAAATTTGCTATTTTTTATATTTACTCTGTTTTTAATTAATATAATGTAATAATACAAATATAACCTATAACAATCGTAAATTAATAGGCATTCTGTGTATAAAATTTAATGTACATTGAAATAATAGTTTTCGCGTTAAAGAAATACAGGTAAATAAACGGGCAATGTTTCACATTTATATAATATTATATGGCTATGGTATGATATATTACAAACTATAGTATCTTAAAATTTATATTATTTTTAATTAACATTTTATATATATTTTATTT
>DWON01003346.1:0-18238 GCA_018251015.1 Phocides pigmalion okeechobee
AGACAATTAACGGATGTTCCCACAGCCCGACTTGTTTACTTCAGCTACTTTCACAGTATAATGTCATATGGCATATTGCTGTGGGGTAGTGCTGCCGATATAGACACTATTTTTATTTAAAAAAAGCGAGCAATCAGGGCAATTTATAATCTAACGACTACTTAACATCAGGTGGACTGCATGCTCGTTTGCTGCTCTTCTGACATAAAAAATATGGCCGGATTTACGGTGAGCCTTTGAAATGAAAACGTACATTGCATAGAGCGTGAGCTTTTAAAATGAGCTTCACGTTAATGAGGGCGTTTGAAAGTTTATTTTGCCGTACTTAGCAATCCGTATCAGAGGCAGCTTCTAAATATGAATGATGGCTTTTTGCGCTCGTTTACATTAAAATATTATCTACACATACAAATCAAATTGAAGTTTCTGTTTGTCATATAAAATCATAGCTTATTAATGAATGCTTTTGAAAGCATATAGGGTACACATGACAAGAACGCGTTATTGTCTGTCTGTATGTTCGGGGTAGTATCTAAAATGGTTTGACCGAATTCGATTAAACTTTCACTAGTAGATTGCGCATATTATGACGAGTTATTTTGGCCATTTTTATTTTACAATAGTCCGATACTGAAGAAACCAAGTATTTGTTTATTTTTCAGATTTTCTAACAGCAAAAAGTTCGTATGAATGTACTCACATCCGTAACTTAAAAATTGACATAATTTTTGTTTGTATAACGATTGAATAGAGTCTACATGTTCAATTAAGCTTATTGCAATACATTAGTGAAAATCGCATTGAAATCGCTTAAGCCTGAGATAAGCGCACACACAGCCATACAAACAAATACACAAATTGTAACAACTATTGGGGTTGCGTTATTAAAGACCATTAATAAGAGTTTTCAACATACATATTCCATGTACAGACAGAGATCAGTTACAATTTTATAATCTGTATAGTTTGTTTATCCGTGATACGATATTCTTACTCGGAAAATATTGAAGCTGTGATATAGACCTAAGGGTAAAATTGAAAATCTGTGCTTGAGAGTACTTGGAAACAGTAAAGCTGGCGTGAAATACAAATAAATGTAGGCGCGAGAGGCAATCTGGGAGAAGCACCGAGGCGGAGAGCCCGAGACGGAGTTGGATTGCCCGTTAAGCAGCTTCTGACCTTGTTTGCATCTGTATCAACCTTTTACCTACATTTATTTACGTTGACAGAATTTTGACAGTCACTTCTGCATTCGTTTTTTTCAGTTAATTATGACGAAATTTGACGTTTAAATCGCGTTCACATGAGTGAGGAGGACAGAAGTGTTTTGAAGTGTCTGAACAAACTACAGGTTGTACATGTATTATTTGATAGGGAAGTGTAGTATACACTTATTTGAGGATTATAGGAGTATAATGTAAAATTGGTACAAAATCGAACGTGGTTTGAACTTTCAGAACTAACTATAGGTTGCACCTGTACGATTTGATAGAAATGGTATAGTGCACATTTATAAGAAATATAGTGTAACATTGGTACCAAATCGAAAATAGTTTGAACTATTGGAACTACGAATAAGAAGGAATAGAGTGCACTTACAGGTATTATGGTATAACATTGGTACATATGAAACTCACGTGATCTCGCCTGAACATAATAACCTTCCACATTTGGCAAGAGAAGCAATAAAGATTAAGAAACATCCTAAGGTCTTCAATAGAGTACATGGTTTTAAGTTTGGACAGATGTGGATTATGTTTTTAGAGTAGCAAACGAGTATGCAAATCACCTGATGTTAAGTAGTCGCAACCCATATACATCCACGTACAATTACGAACAAGACTGAAATCCAATCTGAGCTCGTACGTTGATACGTTGCTACTCCTGAGGACTAAGATGGTCGCCTCGCATCAATGTAAGCAGATTATGAAGGCGACGTTGGTACCTCTCCAGTCAAACTACAGAGATCTGTAGTTTCAAGAAATCACCTTAAATAATCTTCGCCATTTTTATTTGTTTCTATATATATACGAGTACTTTTTTCAGTTGTTTGATCGTTTTAACACAGCTTGTGCCTATTTTAGGATCAAATGGGTGTATGTATTTTTCTAGGGATTTCCAAAAAGGATCAACTGCGAAATGTTGATAAATTCGTAATGTTTTTTTCAATTACAAATACGCGTAGTAGAATTGGATTATCCTTCAGGTCCACACAATGAGAGCTCTTTGCGAAACAATGAGATTATAATAATAATTCCCTTTTATTTATTCGCGCGGCGAAATAAAAATCTCACCGTCATTGTGGTCCGCTAAATCTATCTTCATTTTAAGTTTAAGGGCCTCGGAATGAAAAAGGGAGCTGTTCGAAAAAGGAATTAAGAATGATAGATGTCTTGTTTGTTATTTGTTGTGGTACAAAGTACATTATTATTTCAATCTTCAAAGTTGTATTCTGTTGGTTGATTTCGAATTGACTCTACTAAGTAGGTGCTCTGCTCCTTACCGCTGCAGCGTGATGACACAAAGCCTCAAATGTTGTTTAATAAATTGCTTACTAAACTCAAAAAAGGTATTTTATACCTAACAGGCAGTTCCAGAGATTAGCAAAAACAAAAATAAAAATCATAACTTATTTATGTAAAAAAAAAGTGTAACTGATCGCTCTTTTCACATGGAAGATATATAGGAAAAAACATATAAGGGACCTTTATGAACGTAATTAAATCCAAAAAAATAGGTAGGTTGAAGGTGGTAGAGCCATTACAGCTCGTCCGGGGCTGTACCACCTCCAACTTCATAACCCGCCGTAAAGCAACCTGTTCTTCATGTATTGAGTTTCGGTTGGGGAGGTGTGGTTGCCGGATACACATTATTGGAGGTGACCATCTTAGTCCTCAAGTGTAAGAACGCATCCGCGTCCATCCTTAAATAGAACTTCTGTTCTATTTGAGATTGGGCCTGGTTGTCTATGGGCTGCAGTGACCACTTGAACATCAGATGGCCTGCATGCCTGTTTCTTACTCTTTCATAAAAAAATTGGAAGGTAAATTTCATAAAAAAAATACACTTAATGAATATCAAGGGTACAATGTAAAATCAGTACATCTGCTTTGAGCGCCTGTTGGTTAAGGTTGACCGGGAGAAAAAAGCCGGCGGAATTTATAATTAAACTAGTTGATACCAGCAACTTCGTCTGTGTTTATTACATTAATATTACCACTAGCCTCACTTTTATACATCAAGGAAATATAGCACTGAACGCGTAGGGCAAAAAATCGTTGTTTCTAAAAACCTGAATAACTATTCTAAAATATATTTTTAATAATAATAATTTATCTCCATATATACTCTACTCATTTCCCTCAATCTACGGCATAATGCCCGAGTAATTGAGTGACTTAAAATATAAATATTTTTAAAATAAAAAATAATAATAATAACGTTTATTGCCGTAAAGTTACAAATAAATATATTTTACAAATACAGATAATTGACATGGTAAAAGGAGCCGACTAAGTGTTCCTAACCAGGAATCGAAGAACCGAGTAGCCTTATTTTTCAATCGTTCCTTACTCCGCGAGATCTCATACGGGATAAAAGAATCGTCAGTCGCTTTTACTTCGATTTATATAACTATTGTTGTAGTAATTTATAATAACATACACATGGAATACTTTAAAACTCAAAATTATAGAAACCTAACCTGAACAATCTAAAGGGAGTACGTGCCCACGGGGCACGATGCCAAGAACGCTAGCCGCATGCCCGCGTTGAATAATGATCGCAATTCCCTGTGCAAGATATTCTGTTGTCCAACAGCGTTGATAAAAACGTGGAACTAATGGTTTGAAAAAAAATTTGACACTCGGTCTTCATGGACCAAAAGTTTTCAAAACAAGCGGAACAAACACCTGATCACTGTTAAGTGGAAGATATGTGTATACTTGTGTCGCTTGGCTTCTTCTGCAGCCTCCGCCGCAGCTCTCGAAAGAGCAAAAAAGTACGCAGTTAATTTGAAAGTAATCTATTTCTTTGAAACAAGTTTCGACGATTTAAGGTTTTCGACACACGAAGATTAGCATTTATATTTATCTATGTAGATAGATATAAATGATTGCAGGCGAACGATACTTAAACCAAATAATTCAGAAAATGTTTTTTTTTTATTTAATTCTCAATAGTTCATTGATTCACAATAGGAATAAGATACATTTTTTTCATATAACTATTCTGTTTATAGGAAATAAAGGTTCAGTAACGTACAATTTTACCAATATTTCAATAAATAACTATTTTAACGTCAAGTTGTAAAATCATCAGTCAATTGTACAGAACCTATTCACATTTAAATAAAATCGTATGATTCATATTTTAGTAAAACCAAAATAACTTATATTCTCATAAGAATATTAAATATTCTTACAACAATATTAGCATCTACATTAAAAAAAGTTTTACATACCACAAGACGAATACGTTATCTGTATAAAACCATTTGAGTAAATGAACCGGGAATTCGTGGAATAAAGACGCATAATTTCAATTTTAAGTCAGTATATTTATAAACTATTTTAAAGTAGATTTAATTTTAATGAAAGTAACTAAAATTGACTCAAAATACACAAAACTCCAAAATATATTTTTTTCAGAACACACCTAGTTTTTTTTTTTAATAATTAATGTCCATGCTGCATTGGTACGTACTCCCTTTAGATTGTTTAGGTTAGACTTTTATTATAGTAAGTTCGTATCGGAAGTAGTAAGAGTGGGAGATAGAGTCGTTCCGACGGAGCGATCCCTGGAAGGACGTTGGTAATGGTCCCACACAGACGTAGACGCAGACGCGTTACAGTGGGAGATAAGAGTCGTTCCGACGTGGCGATCCCAGGAAGGACGTCAGTAGTAATCCCAGACCGTTGTCTTTGGAGCAAGAGAAGCTCTCCCGACGTGCCCGATTAGGGCATATCCTGGAAGAGCTCGAGGGAGAGGGCCGTGCATAAGAACACTAGTTACGTTTGTGTCGAGATCCTGATGTTCCGTACAAGCACTAAAGGTCATCGAAGGGTTTTTAAAAGGTGAAAATCCCACATAACCCAAAATCGCTCTCACGAAAGATACTTTGAAAGGTTCTTGCTCTCGAGACAAAAATGTATGCACATCATATTCGTATTATAACACAATACACAATTACATGTATACATTTGTATATTTATTTTACTTAAAAATGAAAAGATAATTATAATTATAATATTATTAAATTTTTCAATAATAGTATCACCAGCGAGTATTTATTAAGTATTATTATACAATATCACTAAGTACATAAAATAAATATTTAAGTACATACCAAAAAACGATTGCCTTCAACGAAGCCATTGGATCTAATGAAACGACGTGTGCAAAAAATCGACCGCCCGTTTGTACTCTTGTGACACGATTAAAATATTTACCGTTTAAGGCAATTCGTTGAAATGTATGATAGCCGATACTGTGACTATGGTTCATTGTTTATATATTATTATATTAACAAACGTGCAAACACATGATGTAAAATGTCCTCTGCAACATTTTATGGCGTATAAACTATTTCTGTTCAAAATATGCTATTGTTAGACTGTTGTCCCCTTGAAGATGCCAGGATTATGTACCATACACTTGTGCATATATTACGTCATAAATAAGGTTGTTAACAAGTCGGTCAAAATAAGGATAAAAAATAGAGGTTACACTTTATACCAACTTACATATAACCGATGAAAAAAATCCTTTTTACGTAAATATACCTATATAAGTATGGCTAAATTATTTATTTAAATTATTATGGCTTATTTCGTTAGGAAAATGTGTGCCCATCTCAGTTTGTTCGTTGCTCATCTATTCGTCAGTCTATTCCTCTGTCTATCTGTCTCTGCGTGTGCCCGTCTGTCTATTTATCTATCTGTCTGTTTTAGAGCCAAAAACAGAAAAAATTGCTCTTTTTTGGTGTAAGTGATAATCCATTATATGTATTTTCGGTGACTTGATGAGGTCGGGTGGCCTGCACACCGGCCCATGTTCAGGGCCCCTCACCTCAAGGGGGCCTCAACTTGCCTCTATTATAGGGGTTCATAAATTTCATATTTAACAAAAAAATTGCAGATAGCTCTCAAGTACGTTCTACAGTTTCAGTGTTTGAGGTGAAATGTGGGTGACCCTTATATATTTAATTAAATATAGCACCTGCGCAAGTATTTTAAGATTCAATTGTTTTTTTAGAAGAAGCAATGGATCTGTGCACGACGTCAGGATTTTAGTCCTGTTATGGATACAAAATGCAATTTTCGATTGTAAATTGTGTTTCTTACATTCGCTAAGGAGGTTCTAGACTCCGTATCACTTTCCCTCCCCGCTTTTATGTAGTAACAAAATGGTCGCGACTAATAACTTTTTTCTTCGTGGTAATAAATCTTACCCAGTATTGTAGGAACAATTAGGGATTTTGTCACGAAACGGACGCAAGGGGTTGTCTTTGGTTAATTTTGGGGGAACTTCCTTGAATTTTCGGTCACCGCTCTGTGCCTACATGGGTGTGGGACTCCCAACTAAGTCCTTCCCGGGGCTGCTAAGTCGGAGTGGCTTTAGCTCTCAGTCTTACCACTCCCGATCGTAGAAGACTCTTTTTAGTCGCCTCTTACGACCTTAATTACGAACATAATACCGTAGTGCTATTCTGGTGAGCTGCAGAGATACGCAACAAATACATATAGATGCCATTTCATTTGTTCTGCGATATGATTATGTCATACATTTTGACGACAAAAATATAAATGACATATTGTAGTTTCAATTTTCCGTAATTATAATATTACGTTATTTACAATGTAAATTACAAAATTTTCGTAATAAAAGAGATACACTTAAATAAACATATATTGTGGACAGCCTTTTGTATTTTAGAAATTCGTAACTTGTTAATGGTTTCAGGGACACATAAATTACGTCCGTGTATGCGTATATGCCTTTTTGTGGTTGTATGTGGATTTTCATGTGCCACGAGATCACTTAACATTAATTGGGCTGCACACTTCAAGGGTGGGAGAACTATAGTTCGACCGGGGAGGTACCACCGCCGTCCTTATGATCCGCCGTAAAGCATTACTTGTGTTTCGGTTGGAGCGATGCGGTGACGGTTACACTTTGAAGCGAGGCGTCCATCTTAGTCCTCAGCACTAGCAACGTAGCTACGTTCGAGTTCAGATAAGATTTCAGTCGTGTTTGTGATTGTACATGGATGTCTATGGGCTGCGACTATTTCACATTATTAGGTTTGCAATGTCGTTTACTGCTCTTCTCATATAAAATATAACGCTCTGTTACTACTTTTCTACTATTTAATAGTTAATTTAATTATTTTCAAAATAGCAATACTTAAGTAGACCTTAAATACCATATCATTTTCTATATTTTATATATTACGTAAGTAACTATTTTTAAAACAACGAAAGGAATTTTATAGCCAATTAATGTTTTGCGTTTGATTACAATATAGAATATATGCATGTAGATACAACTTTATAACTAATTCAAACTGGTCTGAGTTATCAATACAAAAATAATTGTTTCTCTCCATTGTAATTATGGCTTCATGAGTTCATAATGATAGGTTTAATTAAACATTTTATCTATCTAGCCGTCTGAGGAACCTTGGGCACAAAATAATATGGAGCACGTTGGAACTCCAAAGTTAAAGAATTGTAAAAACACTATTGTATTAATTAAATTGGCCTTTGGGAGGGACGAAAACCCTGGGCACGATTTTCGTGTGCCCTTATAGTAAAGATACTGCTATTTATTGTACTTTACTATGAAGTTAAAATATAATATAGTTTAACAAGATAGCAAAATACAAGGTTGAACCGAAAATGTATTAAAGTACGGCCCAAATTTTTTTAGGTAACTAATTGTTCAAATTTTTATTAAGTTTAAATTTTCATAATTGCATGTAGTCTCCTATATTCTGTAATTTTAAGTTAGTATTAGTGTGTACTGAATGTAAGTTATAAACTTAATATAGATATATACGTTAGTATATTAACTTAGTGTAATGTTCTGTGTCTATGGTAAGTATTATCACTGAATATTACAAGATACCTTGTATTTGAACAAAAAGAAACATTTTGACAATGATAGTAATGGATT
This sequence comes from Phocides pigmalion okeechobee, assembly GCA_018251015.1. Lineage (NCBI taxonomy): Eukaryota > Metazoa > Arthropoda > Insecta > Lepidoptera > Hesperiidae > Phocides > Phocides pigmalion. The sequence goes on from DWON01003346.1 coordinate 8,179, forward strand.
GATGACAAGACAGTGACAGGACATTAAGTTACAAAACGAAGGAAAAGTAATCACAAATTTGTACAATACAATATGTACATTTTAATTGATACGATTTTAATAAGACGTAATTAATTAGTTTTAACGAACAGTCATTTTCAGTGTTAATTACGCTATACTATATTCTGTGTAACTTTCGAAAAGATCATTGCCTATGTTTACATCACTCCTATTTACTTTACTGTAATTTACGATATAAAACGAACAAGTCGCTATTATTACGATCCTGATTTGATGTAATTATGACGAAAATGAAGAAACTTACGGGCTCATTCCGCTATACACAATGGGACCCGTGTCTTATTACGTCTCAGATAGTAGCAATGCAGTCCTTGCTCTATTTGAGTTTGTGTCTCCTAATTGCCATCATGCAAGACCTCACAGGGTCTGCGAGAACGCTGGATCACATATTTGAGTATCACGTATGTTTATATCTTTGTATTGTTAACATTATGTCATTTATTGGGCAAGTAATTTCATCTACATCGACATCGACATCACATTACTGAACACGGATTTTCTTTCATTAGGTTTCAAATTAATTATAACTCGCTTTAAACGATGAAACCTGCAAGCCTGCGAATCCTTTATAAAGTTCTAAAATTTTGTGAAGGCCACAAATTGGTACTTGGCCAGCATGTTAGACTAATGGTCTAACTCTTTCATTTGCAAAGTGGCAGAAGTACAGTTTAACACTTTTCCTGCGGTGTTTATGGCGCAATGTGTTTGCAAAATCTGTATGGATTACAAGCGAACAAAGGGTGTGAACGAGATATGAATCAGCCCTCTTGTCAACACTTACTTTTTATTATGTTCTAGTAGTTTTCAAGGCACATTACAAGGGATCGTGCTTAAGAGCGAATGAAAGTTCATGTTGGTGTTACAAGACTGTGGGTGGACATTTAGCCTGTGTATTTGTGAATAAGACACGGATGCTAAAAATACAATATTTCAATTAATACTCGGCGTATCTTCAGTCTAGACAAAAATGCTTCAGTTTAGTACCACCTCTCGCAACGCTGACCTGATCGAATATATGAGCACTTAAGCCAGTGTGTTAAGCAGAGTGTGCTACCGCTGTCTTTGTGATCCACCGTAAAGTTTCTGTTGGTGAGGTGCAGTTGCCGACCGATAGCCTGCATGCTTGTTTGATTCCACTATTTAACAAATATAAATTTCTGACTCACATATGTGTTCAGAAGTGGTGATAATGATGTTATAATTATGAATTCCTATCTCCATTATTACTAATTATTAATTAGTTTGGGGAAGTACCACCGCCGCCCTCATAATCCGCAATAAAGCATTACTTGTGTTCCGGTTGGAGAGGTGTGTTTGCTGACTACATTTTGAAGTGAAGCGACCATTTTAGTACTCAGGAGTAGCAACATATCTACGTTCGAGCTCAGACAGGATTTCAGTCTGTTTGTAGTTGTATGTGGACGCTGTAGCTACTGACTACTTAACATCAGGTGGTTTGCATGCTCGTTTGCTACTCTTGTAACATAAAAAAAGGAAGTCCATAATGTCTATCGTTAGGGTTATATTTACAATGACATATTTGTTAAACTAGATTGTGTTTTATTTCAGGAAATACACGTCAGAGATAACGAAGGACGTGCCATCATAACAGGATTTGTAATGAATGCTGTTATTGGAGCAGTTCTATTATGGCTTCTGGTCGGCAGAACTAAGCTGTGCTTAGATTTTAGGTTTGTTTACTTATTCTTATATTTATTTGAGATACGAGGTCAAGAACAATAACATTTAAAATAAATTCGGTTAAAACAGAATTTATTTTATATAATAGAACCAGTAAATAACTATGTCTATACAATGTTAGTGGTTATTGCATCTTGTGTATGAATGTACAAACAAAAGAAAATTCAAACTAATGAATATTCATTTACAATAAAAAGAATTAAGAAACTAACATTACCTTAAAACCAATTATAATAAAAGCTTAATCTAAACAATCTGAAGGGTGTCCATATCCATGCGGTTTGGTGCCAAGAACAAACTATCGCTATTCTCTGCATGAGATACAAACCAGTACTCTTGTCAACACTTTTATTTTTAATGTGTTTCGAGTAGCTATCAAGCCACATTATGGAAGATTGTGCTTGACCATAAGATTATAAATGTCAGTATGATTATTTAAAAAAAAGAATAATTAGGTCCTAACATACATTCCCTGTATGACCTATGGCCAAATTTGTCTATATTATCCCAGGTAAAAAAAATAGGTCCAGAGTCATGCTACAACCTCCTAACTTAATATGTTTGAAAATTTCCAGTTGCACCTTCTACGGACTCCACTTACTGTTTTGCTGGGTTTACAATGGTACATTCCCTACTACTTTCTCTTGGTGGGCGCTCAACATCGCCTGTGCAGCGGTTATGTGTGTTGCTGGTGAGTTCCTCTGCCTCCGGACAGAGTTGCAAGCGATACCTCTTAGCAACATCGGTGCTAAAGTGGACTTATGAAAGTTGGATACAACTAAAGTTGAACAAAGTTAGTGCATAGTGATATTGTACATTGAGAATAGTGAAATTTAATTATGAAAATGATGAAGTGTTGTGATTAAGCCGTTGAGTGTTGAATTGTTTAAAGTTACATAAAAGTTATGACATACTACAAATTGTATTCTAATTTTGAAAAGACTAATGCAGAAACATCGATAATGATGTTTATTATCCAAGGTTTTTATTTTTATTTTTATTTTCCAGAGAGTTAAACATATATTATTCTTTTACTAGATGTGCCTCATGGTATCACCTCTTTTAAAACCCCTTCCCTTGATGCTATGCTATCCGCCCGCATCTGCCTCTTCAATAAAAACAAGAGGAAAATACCTGAGAGCCAACTAAAGGATATGTCATTGTTCAATAAACGAAAAGTACCTGAAGTCCAACAAAGGCAACATGCCTAAAATCCAACAAATTTGTAATGACTACGGTCCAACAAGGGAAAAACAAGACATACATTTGAAATAACTCATCAGTGTTTAATATAGAATGTTTATACTGTATGTATTCGTTAAAAATATATTACCTATTAGTTTGTACTGAAGTTGTAAATAAGATTATATTGTGATTGTAAGGATAACTTTCAATGAATTCCAAATTTAGTTATTGTTAAAAAAAAATTGTTAAAAACATGCTTTTATAAAAAAATCCAACTAAAAAAATAATAAATAAGAAAAAAATTGTGATGTAAAAAAGAGTAGGGTGCATGGTAACAATAGATCATTGAAAAAGCACCCCACGCTTCTTTTACGTCGCATTTTTTTTCTCGTCGCATTATTGCATTGTCATCGGTCCTTGATACGTGTGTAAAGTTTCAATTTAATCAGACATCTGGAAATTGGTGAAAATTATGCTCAAAGATTCCGTTACATACATACATACATAGATACAACCCAAGCTAATGAAAGCGTGTTAAAAACACGCATTAATTAGCACACAAATTTTCTATTGTTTAGCTAAATGTTTTCAAAACAATATTAATCTACTAAATTATACTTTTTTTTACTTTTCAAAAAGGTCTCATAACGAGGCTCCATCTGCATGAGTCTTGTATGATGTCGTGCAATTTATTGTTGATTTACGAATTACTCAGTGCTTGGTTAGTGATAAATTTCTATTGAATTGCTTAGTTGAAACAATATTACATATGCTATGTACAATAATTATGCTTAGCTACAATGTTCAGTTGTTATTGCATATTATGTAATATAATGATATTTTATTGTATGCCTTTTTGAAGCTCCATAAATACTTTGCAAGGTGGCAGAACCATAGTCGAATGGCGATGTACCATCATCACCCGTCTCATCAGTCTTAAAGCAGATCTTGTGTTTTGGTTGAAAAAGTTTGTTGTCAGCAAGCGAGGGCTGATCCTCCTGACTCCTTAGGAGTAGCAACGCATGTATTTACGTCAAGCAGGAGTTTAGTCCTCTTTGAGCGCGTCTGGTCAATCTTTCTAATCTTGGGATATCTGCCCATGAGCTGCTAAGGTCATTCAACCTTAAACGGCATGTAAGTTTATTTGCTATTCCATAAAATATAAAAAACCTGACAATTAAATGTATGAAATACGATTTACAATATAATGTTCTAAAATATTGTTATGAGGATAATTAGTTAAATTTATACTACACCTTACAGACATACTTAAGTATCTCTATAACTTGAAGTTTTAGAACATATTGTGTAACATTTTTTGTTCATATGAGCGCTCTATCCATATATTGCTTATGTTGCAATATGATTGACACGTCCACATTTTGTGAAATTTTCACAAACAAGAATCAAATAATTGATGGATTGTAATGGCAAAAATTTGAATTTATTCTAACACCAATATTGAATTACTTGTTTTGTTAACGCTTTCCCTGCGGCTACAACACTGCCGTGTAATTCTGGGCGCGACGTATAAAACATTGAATATTTTTTTAAATATGTCAATATGAGCAATATGTAGGTGTCATTGTGCACTGCTGTAAAAAATATGATAGCGGAACACTGCAAAATATTCACCTTAAAAAGTATTTTGATTTCATTATTTTACATTTAATTTCTGTTTTAACGTTAAGAGGTTGTAGTCGTTACTTTATCTAATGTTGAACCTAGAGCGGAGTGTGAGGATCGTTATTTAAATGACGTCTAAAATGTTCTTAAATACCTATGTAAAATAATTGGCTTCTGTCTACTGCATTTTGTTAATTTATATAATTGTTTTTGAAAATATGTAAATAAATAATTTTAATATATATCTTGTACTTATTTTCTTAACACGGTATAAAGAATTACAGTCATTAACAGTTTATCTGCTGCGCTCATTTATTAGATCGGGTCTGCGTTGCGGGAGGCGGCACTAAACTGGAGTTTATTTGGCTATACTGAAGATGCGCCGGCAATTTACTGAAATATTGTATTTTTTAGCATCTGTGTATCATCGACGACTACACGGACGTAATGTCTGTCCCCAGTCTTGTAGCGCCGATTTAAATAGCACTTTTGTTCGCCCGCAATCGTTACAGATTTGTCCGTACAACACAGGTGTGTACACGCCGCAAGCGCGTTGCGTCACGCATTACACAGAATGTTAATATTTTTTCTGAAATTGTAATAGCACTGCAGCTCAATCTGTAAGCAACTGCATAAAAAGAGAATGAAATGTCTTTTTTTAAGGAGTTTATAATAAAATCTAAAATCACCATGACACTAATTTATTAATATATTTTTATAAACAAATCAACATACAGACAGCAACATAATATATCGATATAATTATCACAAGTTCACAGTAGGTACAGCTAGCATAAGAGTAACTAAGGCTTCGGTTAATAATTTCGTTTAGAGGCGTGCTTATAAATATACCTACAACACTATACATATACACTAGCCATTTAGAAATATCAATCGCATTATGTCCAATAAACAAAATGTCCAATGGTCAGTGTCTAATTTGCAATATGTCCAATTATCAGAAAATCAAACTCGAAATGTGTCTAATTCATAGAATATCCTATTTAATGTAGATATAAATAGGATTAAAATTAACTGTCAAATGGGTCAAGTGAATTTGGCCATTGGACATTTTGTAAATTGGGCTTTATACGCTTAAACCCTTTTTAAATTTATACACTTGCGTGAAAATCATTACAAATACAACACACTTGTGAAAAAATTCTGTCTTTTTATATACTTAATCATTATAGTTAATTTTAATTTGTAAGTATATGAATAATATAAAAAAACCTAAAGTAGCACCATATGATAAACATCGTAAATTTAAATTATCAGATATGGCCTGAAATTTACAAAATAGTTCTATTTAAATTTGCTGTCACTCAGATTATTTAAGTTGAATTAGGTTAGACCGACAGTATCTCGAGGTAGTGGGCGTTTTCCGCGTGCCCTTTAACGATAACAGGATAGGGTAGTTCCAGCTCTGTCGCAAATGTGACGAGCCCTGACGGGGTCAATGCCGTCGAGACTTCGCCTGAAAGACATTGTTCTCGTGGTCTCGACAGAATGCGCATAGAAGACAAGGTTTTTCCCAAGTTACCTGTCGTCCCTCAAGTAGCCCCCGCTATTATGATATTCATAACTATTTTTCCACATATAATAAAGGGTTTGGTTAAGTTAGGCCAACAGTAAACGGAAATCTGCTCCTAGAGATTGTACCCATGGTAACCTGTACAACTAGACTAGACTAATTATCGTCAACAATAATTATTTCGTGTAAAAATGGACTTATTATCGACAGAAACAAATAAAAAATAGAACTTGCTAATTTTAACCAGTTAAATCTAGTTTTAACCGGTTAAAAGTAACCATAGACACACATCGATCTTATCACTTATGCTTAAATAGCATATTTTCCAAACACGTAACAAATAACAAAATTATTTTTTAGCCATATTTTTGAGCATACAAAAAATATGACGTGTATGTCATATTTTTTGTATGTTTAAAAGGCCATATCTAAATATTTAAATCTACGATCCACGAGTTAGCTTAAATGGGCTGCTAAAAAAACATTTACCCACGCAAGTGTATGTAATTATAAACTGGAGTGCGACTAGCTCGTCCATACTTACACAGTGCTTGTCTTTTATATACTTATTTCATCTAAGGGTTTGTCCATTAATTACGTAAAGCGTTTACGAAAGAGTGGGGGGATGAGTTTGGGAGACGCATCGTATTATCTCATGGGGGCAGAGAGGGGGAATCTCCGTATATCAATCAAATCAATCAAATATGCTTTATTGTACACCACAAAAGAATACACAACAGAAAATATATATTATGTGTTTTCCGGTAGCAAGTGTGCAATTACGAAGTGGTTTAAGTAAAACATGTTTTTCTACTGAAGTATGGCTGAACCTTAAAAATATGTTTAATAATTAATTATTCAATCACGTTATATATTTTTTAATCTAACGCAATTAAGGTCAGTTCAATGTATTTATATTAAAAAATGGTATTTTGGAAACCTCACGTGAGATTAGAGGGCAGGGGAAGGTGGAAGAGTCCGACCTACGTCACGAAACGTATGAAGGGGGGGGGGGGAGAAAGTATGTCGCGTCACGTAATTACTGAACATCCTCTAATTACAATACAACATTCATTGAATACATCTATTGTATCGCTAATCAAAAATAATCTATCAAAAAATATTTCTAGCAAAGTCAAATATAATATTAGTGCGTGAACACGCGGCAGACTGAAGCTAAGGCTAAGATCGCACTTGCGTTTATGCGATTGTCGGGGTTTGTCGTTATCGAATATCTTGGTATAATGGTTAGTGGTATATTGACTGGCCTCTTGGTCGAGTGGTTAGTCATTTATGAGCAATTTTAAGTTCGACTTCCACTGACATTTACTGACAGTTACTGTGGCGGATATCGGCCACTTGTGGCGGCCACAACGCATTCGTACAGTATCAAATAAAGTTTAAGTAGAACTACAGTTCAATATTACCACTGCCGTCCTCAAAATCAGCCATAAAGCTACCTTTGTGTCAGAGTAGCGACGGCTCCAATCTAAGTTGAAGAGGTGGCAGTTGCCAGCTACATTCACTAGCATCTCAGTCCTCATGAGCAACGCTTCTACGTACGAGCTTTTAGGCTTGCGATCCTGTTTAAGGTTGTATATGAAATTCTTTGAGCTAGAGCGACTACTTAACATCAAGTGGAGTTCATACTCGCTACTTTTATCACTTAAAAATTGTGACGCGCGACAGTCAAGTGACGTGACCAGTGACTAATTTGCACGGAGACGTAGATATTTTGTGAGGAGACCAAGACCAAGACCTGATAAATACTCGCTGCAGCCCATGGAAATCTGCATACAAACTTAAAATGGACTGAAGTTGTATCTGAGCTCGTACGAAGATGCGTTGCTACACCTGAGGACTAAGATAATTGCGTCGCTTGTAAGTTTGGCCAGCAACTGCACCCCTTTAAACGAAACACTAGCGTTATTTTAGCGCGGATTAGGTAGGCGGCGGTGGTACCACACCAATCGAACTATAGTTCTACCAACTGTCAAAATATTCTCGTATCACCTTCCAAAACATTCACTCTGGGAAGAAACGTGACGCTAATTTACATCAAGACCCTAATACATTACTAAAAGGTCGAAACACATGTGCGACCATAGTTTGTGACAGAAGGCAACATATTCCTTGTAACTTGGCAGTTCCTTCCGATAGATGGCGCTGATTACAATTTTTGAGGACGTATCAATTATCAGTTAGATAATACAGTTTATATTAATGAGAATTAATAATTATCTAATTTGTTCCAAAAGATGGCGTTGATTACAATTTCTTAAAGATGTTACGATTATCAGACTGAAAATTCAGTTCATCAATGAGGATTAGTATGTAGACAAACAAAAATATCTTTGTGTATAAAAAAAATGTAAAATTTTTGTTGAAAACCTGAAATTAATTTTGAACTGACGTCAAGTATTTTAAGAACATACATGTATGCTTAAAATAATTTTAAATCACACAAATATACTCTATTTCAATATAAAATCACAATTAGTATGACATAGAATTTGAGAAATCTATAAAACGATTAGAAAATTCCCTTTTCGTTCATATTAACAATAAAACTATTTTAACTTTCCCTGCGGCGCGGATTTATATGATCGGGATATAGATATATATGTCAGTATTGCGGGAGACGGCCCTAAACTGGAACTTATTTGATTAGACTGAGGATACACAAACAAATTACTGAAATATTGTATTTTTAGCACCTGTGTATCATCTACGAATACACAGACGTAATGTCCGCCCCCAGTCTCGTAGATCCGACGTAAAAACAGCACTTTTGTTCGCCCGTAATCCATATAAACTCATCGCTACAACATAATTGTGTAGGAGCCGCAAGCGCGTCGCGCATTGTAGCGTGTGGTAGCCGCAGGGAAAGTGTTAGATCACATTACACATTTGAAATACAACAGATTTAAAAGCACAACACAATAAGCAATCTTATTGCTTACGAAATAAGGCGCATTGAATATAAGCGTCAATTATAACAAACATTAACATATTTATTAACAAAATGTTCTACATTTGATTTTAAACTAAAATAATCCCGGTATTTATACACTTTTACAATGTACCGGGTACTCACGATTAAACATTTTTGAGTTGTTAAAAACTACTATGCAACAATCCGCCACCACAATGTATAATGGTATATATTTCAAAGCATGCACTATGCCCACCCTCGCTCGGGATAAGAAAACGTGATGTGATTAAAATATATACCATTACACATATTAGTACCAACACGTGTTTCGGCCCAAAATACAGCATCATCAGTGTAAGTTGACTCTGCGATGGTTAATCGGTGTAAATAGTTTTTAACAACAACTTAAAAGCATCCATTTCCCCAAAGTAACGCCTGATACTATTAACTATCTTAACGATTTTAAGAGGGTATACCCCGAGGCCCGTATTCCCCCGATGATGATGATTTTTGACTGCCGATATTTCGACCCAGTTGCATGGCACGTTGTCACGGTTTATGTAACTCACAAACAGTGCAAAGTTCAGTGCATACGGATACAGTTGGTGGTGTGTGATATTGAACCCAAAAAACAAAAAATAGATGTAGGTTAGATCGATTTATCTACCATTAGCACCTGTTAACAGTTTCCCCTGCCACCGCAGTTTCGCCGTGACCACGAGCCATGCAACTGGTTCGAAATATCGGCAATAAAAACAACGATAATCGTGAGTAGCTGTACATAGTAAAAATGTTTTACATTAATTAAATTTCTTGTGAATGACATTTGCATCTTCGAAGCATTCTGAAAAGCTCATATACGTTTTTATATCGTGAGTACTATATTATATATAAAAAAGTTTATATATATCGCTTCTTTGCGTCAATAACGTGACAAGTTTTAAAACTCACGTTTTTATTTTATTTGATAATTGAAATCTCCGTGTTTGATTTGAGATAGCTAAGGTGTTAAATTTTTG
>DWON01003347.1:0-18234 GCA_018251015.1 Phocides pigmalion okeechobee
GAAAAAAAAAAAAAAAAAAAACAAAAATCCATGCCAGGAATTCCAACCAAAACCTGTGCTGAGAGAGATGGTATTATAACACTAGGTTATCATTTCTGTACCATTAACATAGACCCTTAAATATAAGCGTTGAGATATAGTGAATCGTTTGAATTGTTGCAATCGTACTGCGCCGTAGGGCGGTGCAAAGCTCATAAATAATCAGTGAATATCAAATGAACTCCGCCTCAAAATAATAGACATTTAGCTGTCATTAGCTTTGTTTACGGTGCTCAATGGCATCGGCGTTAAGCGATGGCTGAATTGACCTGTTCTCTGCTCGCCACTTTACTTCATTTGAATTGAATCGGATAGCATTGTGTGGTCAAGGTAAGAAGCAGTGCCGGACGTAAATCATTGAATATCTAAAGGTATTGTTACCAAATAGGGCTGGTGATAAATCTTATTTTCACATATTGGATCTTTAACTCATTCCTGTCTTCACTCAGATTATTTTAGCTCTTAAATTAAATACATTTATATGTACAATCGTATTTTATTAAGTATTACTTATATAGGTTATTAATTATGTAAATATGTAAAATTTACTAAATACTTGTATAATATGTTTTATTTGCACATCTACAATGTATAAAAAAATATTTGTACTATTTATTTACACATAATTCTTAATATTAGGGCTTTGTAGGCAATAATGGTATACCAATTACAGACGCTCGCAACATTTGAGTACTTTACTCCTAAGTTTTACGATTTATATTACGAAATAATGTATATCAATTAAAATAAACGGTTATTAAAGACTTAATTGGTTTTTCTACGATTCAAAAACATATTGTGATATTTTTGGAATTTGATACTTTTTCATGGGAAATTGCAATACACTTCTATAAAATAAGTAATGCTTTATTTTGTCTTCTTTTGCTGTTTCTAAATGAATGATTTTTGTTTTCTCAATAGCGACAGCCCTAGGCGCTCCATTGTAGCGGTTTATTCACAATGCAATGAATGTACAAGGGTGATTTACTGATTCATACGAGACTATGAATGGCTGGTAAATGCGAAGTGTGAAGTTTACAATTTTTTATAATCAACATCAGATTGTTATTGAATTTACAATCCGATTTGTTTGAATCAGAAAGAGGGATGGGCAGTAGCGGTAGTAAAAGCTTAGTATAAAATTCAGGCCATTCACAATGAGGTCCCAGGTTTGAAGTAGTGGCAAGTACTTTTGATTTTTGGAAGTGGTGCAATATTGCATGTATCTTCAATAGATTTCGTAGAGCACGCTAAATTTATGATACGTCGGGTTAAGTTATTGCATTTTTTGAGATTTCCTATTTTTTGAAAAATATAATGCAATACAAGCTTTCAGTGATAAATATACTTTCATCAGTTTAAGCGTTTTTGAGTTTATCCATTTAAAACATTTAATCTCTTTATCATATTAGTTTGTAACAAGTATCTGTAACTTACTAGAATGATACACAGAACCAGAATGTTACCAGAATAATACATTCAAAGTCGCTCAGCTGTGATAACGAAAATAAGTTATCTCATTTGTTTTATTTATACGATTTCGATACAATAATTTACAAGATATCGATAAACGTCCATGTGAAAATAATGTTATAGCCAGCGAAAATTTTATATAATTTACTGCAGCCTTGGGATTCAATAATATATCATTACCGATAAGGCTTTATACTAGCTTTACATGCGCTTACATATGAGTTGCTACCCTTTTTTTATTCGTGGAGAAATTAATCATCGATGCAAGTAAGTCGCGGAGTCACGGAGGCGAGAGAGTGGGTACGCCGGGCCCCTGCCGCCCAAAACCACGCGACATCCTTTGTCGGAACCACGAAACAGGGGACGTCCTATACCTAATGTTCTACTCATACCCAGCGGTACTATCAGCTTTACGCGGGGGAGACGGGTAGGGATTATACAGGCCTCGGGATTCTCACTTTTGTCGGGACAACTGCTAAAAGACTCTAAATTCCATCATAAGCATTACCATGTTGGTGATCAACAGTCCCATCGGGTTGACACGACCGACTTCATAAGCCACCGCAAAGCAGTTGTGTTTCGGTTGGAGAGGTGCGGTTGCCGGCTACACTTACAAGCGAGACTACCATCTCGGTCCTCAGGAGTAGCAACATATGCACGACATCTAACAGGACTATAGTCCTAGTGCTGTTAGAGGTTGGACGCGGTTATCGATGGACTACAGTGACCGTATAACATCAGACTGTTTGCACGCTCGTTTGCTATTTTTCAACGTAACTAATAAATTCGCTATGAAGCCCTTAGTAATCTTTAACCCGAAAATATAACGCGTTATCTTTATCCGCCCGAGATAATTTAGTGTTCTGATTATGCTAATTTGTTTTATCTATTGTAGGATGAAAAGGGATGTTAGAAGGTCGTGTGTACATTGTGTCTCCAAGTAGGTTTTATAATATGTACCTCTTGTATTTCTGAATCCTATGTATATCGCCCAGGGCACGCGACCTAGTCGCTGCCGCCCATGTGAATTCAAATATTTTACATACACGTAATGAATCACAAAGTGGCAATATAAGGTCTGTTCATCGGCTTTGAGACCCGTCAGCTCAGTTTGTACGAAAGCAAATAAGTAACAACGCTCACCTGTATTCAAATTTATTTAAGAAATGAGTCTAAACCCAAACACAGATACGTTTCTCTGACTGAGGACACAGATGACGAGCTCATGAGCTGTCAATCAGACGTTTTCACTGGAACTCAACACTTGCTCCACACCTGAAATAAGATCTGGTGGTAATATTTCTTCAAACGATACATGTTGTACCACCTAATAATACACAGATATAAAAATCAATTGTAATTTCTATTCTTTAGCATCATCATATGAATTGTATAACTCGTAGAAGTACATGCCAACCGAGTAGGTATACCGCGGCCATCATAATTGGTCATGAAACAACTCTATTGTTTCAGTTGGAAAGGTTCGGTTGTCGGCTACACTTAGAATTGAGGTTGTCATTCTACTTCTCAGAAGTGTCGAAACATCAACGGACAACCTCATATTTCAATCTTGTTTCAGATTGTATGTCCATCAGCTGCAGTGAAAGCCTACCTACATACTTAGATCAGGAAGAATACACTATCTTTTGCTACTCTTATACAATAAAAAAACCCTTAATGTATCAATAAAAATATATGATTTCTGTCGACCGATTTGATTTCTTTGTCTCTATATTTTATCTATTTTATTTACTTTATGTTTTCCCTAATTTTCACTGTATCTTCTTATAAATCTTAAACATGTAATATAAACATGCCCTTATATGTTTTGTGTTAAAATTCAGCCTTTGTAGAAGTAAAAGATAAAATTAATCTGTACGTGGCGCGCGGAGGTCGGTAAATAATTTGGGCAAATTTATTTATTTGCTCCCAGCCGTCTGCATTGTTAATTGGGCTCATTATTTGTAGATGTGCTTCAGTTGGACGTTATTTATATGAAGGTAAAGTAAGTTTGATCTAACACGTTTTGACCAGGGACGTGTCACTCCCAAATCTACTTCTACTATGAAGCACGTTCACGTTTCGGTGGAAATATGCGAATTCCAACTCGCTTATGAGTCGATGATCTTAGTTCTCAGGAGTAGCAACACGTTTTAATACGATTTTAAACTAATATCATCGCGGAATTTATAGACTTTACTCCATAACGGGTACTCACGATTAAAGCTATTTAATTATCGATATTTCGGACTAGTTGCATTGCTCTTGGTCACGGCTAAGCACTTAGTTTAGCCGTAATATTTAGTAAAAAAATATGATTATATCCCGCCACTGATACGACTTTGGTGTGGTCAGTGGGTGCATGTGAATATCCACATTATCAGCGACTGATTTAAAGAGTGCTGAGAGTTTTTCCGCCGGCTTTTCTCTCCCCGTCAACTGTAGCCAAAAGGGCGCTCAAAGCCAATGTACTGATTTTACATTGTATCCTTGCATCCATTAACTGTATGTACACTGTAAATATCTTAGAGTGAATGGAATATTTGAATTTGAATATCTATAAGCTACAGCGGCCACTAAACATCATGTGAATTGTATGTATGTTTAATACTTTTCATCGCATTTTTATATCACAAAAATCATATTTATATTACGAAGTTCCACAATAATAGCTGTGTGTGACTTATGACGACAGTTGGAAACCGAGGAATTATAACAGACAATATTTATTCGGCCGACCGGTTGCTTTCAATGCGCCGGATATTACAAGGTTAGCGACAGAAAAAAAGCTCGAAATTTATGTTGCGTGTGTTTGATGTGAAATATCTACTAACGCGCGTAGAAGGTCAACCAACTGTATGGGTTGACGGCAAACGGCATGACACTCTAACAGGCTGTCATGCCCTCTCTCCGGCACCACTTTGTACTTCTTTTTATAAAAGTTGGAAGCCAACGTGCATGCCATATGGTGTTAAATGGTTTCTGTAGCGAGTGGACATCTATCCATTTATCAGCCTTTACATGTCCACTGCTGGGCATAGACCTCCCTCATGTGCCGCCACTCTGACCGCTTCTGTACCCTCTGAATCCAGCGGTAACCCGCTATTCTTAAAAGGTCGTCGGTTCACCTGGTTGGAGGACGTCCTATGCTTCATTTTGCTTAAATGTAGTTGCCACTCGAGGACCTTTCTGCTCCATTGGTTGGACATCTGCATCCAGTCTCAAATCTTGTCTGATGTCATGAAAAAGAGCATTACTACTCCTGACGCCTGAGATGGTTGTCTCATTATAAGTGTAGCCGTCAACCGCACCTCTCTGACCAAAACACAATTATTTTTACGACTAAGGGCGGTGAGTGTACATCTCCGATCAAACTTTAGTTCTACCACCTACCTTAATCATGAGTAGAGTACTAGTTTTTCTTCCGTTACTTTTAAAAGGGAAAATATAGGATGGTAATGAAAGCATCGATATTAAATTATTGACACTTGATAAGAAAGGGTTCTTATTAAGAAATCATGTACAGACATTGTTCATAATACAAGTATCTACGAGAAATATTTTTTCTGCTAACCCTACTCGCGAAAGTGAAACTAAATCATAATATTTATTATCTATTGTTTTATGAGCTATGTTGAATACGTCTTTGTTGCGAAATTACGTCAATACAATATTTGCAAGAAACTTATGTTATACGAGTATTTAGTCAACAATGGATATCATGGTATCTAGTATACATATATAAAAGAGGGAGGTGACAGACAGACAGCTCAACGTATGACCAAAACCGCTGAACATACAATACCGATATTTAGCAGATAAGTTATTTATATCATGTTAGTGAGCATTTAGAAAGAAATTTTGAAAATTTTACTACAAAGAAGTTAAAATATCGGATGAAAAATAAGTGAAAGCGCGTAAAGTGGAAATTAACCTTTGTTTTTTTATATATATGAGAAGAGAAGCAAACGAGCATTCAAACCACCTGATGTTAACTAGTCGCAGCCCATAAACAACCATGTGCAACCAGAAACACAACCGAAATACTATTTGAGCTCGAACGTAGATGGGTTGCAACTCCTGAGGACTAAGATGGTCGCCTCGCTTCAAGGTGTAGCCGGCAACCGCACCTCTCTAACCAAACCACAAGAAATGCTTTACGGCGGATTATGAGGGCGGCGGTGATACCTCCCGGTCGAACTAAAGTTCTCCCACTTATTAAATTTGTATGATTATTTAATTATTTTGTAGGTTTTCTTTTAATATATGTGTATTGTAATAAGAACTTCTGTGCAAGCAAAGCTGCAAGTAAGAGCTAGTATAAATATAATAAGCATTATGGTATGTTTGTGTTTATATTACAGAAAAGTTTCTTTCGAAATTGTTGGTATTACAAAAGGAATTAAATTGCTTATATAGTTTCCATAAAATTGTCGGGATATTAAGCCGGAAATATACTAACGTAATCCAATATTTATTAACCGTTCTTTATTAAGAATTTATTTCATTTGTTATATGTTTGATAGAACGTACAAGTAGTATTTAATCTAGGAGGTACCACCGCCGCTCTCTAAATTCGTCGTAAATTATTACTTGTGTTTCAGTTGGAGGGGTACTATCGCAGTCCTTAAGAGTAGCCACGCATCTGCCTTCGTGTTCAGATAGGATTTCGGTCGTGTTTGTGGTTGTACGTGGATGTCTATGGGCTGCGACTACTTAACATCAGGTGGTTTGCATGCTCATTTGCTACTCTTCTTAAATTATAAAAATAAACGAGGCGACCATCTTAGTCTTCAGAAATAGCAACGTAAACAAATGAGTTCATATAAGACTTTAGTCCTGTTAGAAGTAGATGGTACTGGCTGCCACGACCACTTAACATTAGGTACTTTGCACGGTTCTCTGTATGTCTACTAAATTAAAAAACATTTTTGAGTGTCGTTCAAAATGATAAGTATTATAAGTACCGGGAAGTGCGTACGAATTCAATTGTCAGGTTGGAGAGCTGACGATAAGACAGCGTGTGAATGCGATGAGAGGCGAGAAATTGGTACAAGACAGAATCCAATATGTGATTGGGTTCTGTCTTATATTTACAAGCTTTTATTCTTTTTACTTCTTTCTTATGTACGATTTAAAATTGGGAAAGGTCGTCGCGGAAAAGGTCTGTGAACTATAGTTAGACCGGGGAGGTACCACCGCCGCCCTCATACAACGCTGTAAAGCATTACTAGTGTTACGATTGGTGAGATCCGTTTTCCGGTAATTTTGAAACAGGGCGACCATTTCAGTCCTCAGAAATAGCAACGTATCTACGTTCGAGCTGAGATAGGATTTCAGTCATGTTTACGGTTGTACGTTGATGTCTATGGGCGGCGACTACTTTACATCAGGTGGTTTGTATGCTCGTTTGTTACTGTTGACACATAAAAAGAAAAGGAATTTATATATTTTATTGTATACTGGGTACTCACGATTAACGTTTTCTTTCTTTTGCCTTTCCGGCTCAAAACTAATAATTACTACTAATACATAAACAATTTTTAAAGCACTTGTTGATACGAATGGACTGAGTTGTAGTATGGAGCGAGTGCGATCATCGAACTGAAGTTTGTTAAGAAGAAGAGTAGAAAACAAGTGGGCAGACCATCTGTTAAATGCTTTCTGTGACCCCTGAACATCCACTCCAACAACATTGCAGACGTAAACAAGATTGCAGACGTTACATCACTTAGTTGCGTGGATACTATTAACGTCTAAGATCGTCGCTATTTTCGTAAAATTAGTAATGTGTAAAATCGGCAGTGAATTGTCGTCTCCATATATCCAACAAGTACCCTCGGTGACGCAGCCACAAGCTGTTTGCGGTACGCACTATGGTGTAACTCCATGTCTGTGTTTCTGAGTGTGTCTGTATGCATAGGTGCACCGATGCGCGAGTCCATTCGCCTGTTCCAGAATTCCCTTCTCAGTTAACGCTCTCCTGGACGCTAAACCTGAGTGCGACTTGTTTGCGGATGAATGCGAGGATTTATTAATTACTATTACGTGGGGGCATGAATGTCAGAAATTCTTCGAATTGGATTTATCAACGCATGTATTTTGGTAATTAAACTAATAAATAAGTTTGACCCACTACTACACCCTCACCGACGCCGACACAGACACAAACACAAACGCAAATACAGACACAGACATCGACGCATACACAAACGTAGAAACAAACACAGACAAGAAACACATAAAAATACAGACACAGGCACAGACACAAACATGGACACGGACACGGGGACACGGGCACGGGCACGGACACGGACCCAGACACAGGCACAGATATACATATGTGTGTGTGTACAATGTTTTGGTGCGGTACCCTGAGACCCTATTTCCCGCTCCATCAGTCCTCCGTCACCACATCACATCAAAGCGGGTGAAATTGTTCGTGAATCTACCGTACTGCCACTGAAATAATATTTTTTTCGTCCAATGAAACGACTCAATGATGCGTTAACAAAACAGGGTGTAGCGGAGAAATATTCGGGGTGTGAACAATGTACTGACGAGATATTTTATGAACACAAAAATAAGTTCAATACTAAAATATGTGCAGGTAACATTAAATTGAATATTAACAATAATTATAGTTTGAGAAACAAAATACAAGTAAAGTTTTGATTATTTTGTTTGATAGTAGGTGTCCTAGCAAACTCTATTTTCACAAACGACCATCTATTTGCCATTATCAACATACCGTATCAAATTAATATTAGACTAGAACATTGTCCTCAATATTATTCACAAAAAAAATTGCAATATAATGTTACTGAATCTTAAAACTTAATAAATATTAAAGGATATATATAATTTTTTCAGCTTAAGTCACACCCTGTATCAGCAATAAATTGTCCCCAACAGTGCTCTTTGAAGACATTTAAATAAATAAAACACGATCGATTTAACTTCACAAGATGGCGGTTTTTGTTTCATTACTCCGCTTTTAGATGTTTTAGATGTTTCACTTGTACCGAGATGAAAGAAATTACTGGAGAAATATTTTTACACTGAAACCTTATTTTTTATTGGAATAGTCCGAAGAATATAATTAGAACCACATATTTACCATTTTTCTGTATACTGTTATATAATTTACTTGAATGGCGACTGAAGACATACATATTAATGTGTATGTTGTTTTATGTATCTGAACAAATAAATTTGTATGTGATCGGTACATGACATGTATGAGAAAAAATATTATTATGATCCTTTATTAAAGCAATAGAATCTAAAATAATATTGACAGAACTTTTGTCCGTTTTTCTGTGCGTTTTTGCGCACTTATCTGAGAAACGGTTTCAGATCTATTATCATTAATTACATTAAACTTCAATTGGCAGTGTAGGGCTTAGGTCAATCAATATATAAATAAAAAGTTATCTATATTTAAAAGTTACGGGTATGAGTACATGAGAACTTCTTGCCGTTAGAAAATCTAGAAAAAAAAGCGAAAATTGAAGCCTGAAGTTTTAGTTAGTAAAATGCAAATAAGATGTGTGGATATATTACGTTTACTATACTTATTTTAATTTGCCACAGAATGTGTACCTCAGGACTCCTGCGGAGTAAGCCGCCGTTCTTGCCGCAGTTACAAGTGTAACCAGCAAGCACACTTCTTTTAGTGAAAAACATGTATTGTTTTACGATAGGGCGTGATGGTTGCAAGGATACTTACCCGGTCTAATTATGTCTATTTTATTATGTACCGGTACATAGTAAAATGTATAATTTCTGAGATAATAATAGTTTGAAATCATAATTATGTCTAATTCTATCATCTAAACAGTCTTTAAACTTATACATATATAGGTAGAGACTTAATTTAATTTAAATAAATAATTACCATGCATATGATATAATGTAGAATATTCTCATACTAAATACTGAGTATTCCACAACATACCGAGCGCATTAATAAACATCATACTCGAATATAGTTTGCGTGTGATCCCGGGAACATGGCGCATGAATAATGGATTTGAATCCGCTCAGAGGGGCTCCGAAGAACTATTGCTAAATATTAGTTCTAACAAAGGAATTGAATTTATGGAAAACAAAAAATGCGTAAACGAACGTAAAACATTGTAATTTGAATATGTCATATAAAATTACTAAACGATCACTACTTTTTTTAAGTCAGATGGGTCGTAAACAAGCCACTACACACCTCAAACAGGACTAAGATTAAGTCAGGTAGGAACCTGCGCTCGTAAATAGAATCGTAGTTACTCGTGAAGTCAAAGATTGTCGCCTCTCTTCTAAGTGTAGCCGACAACCGCATTTCTCTAATTGAAACGTACGAGTTGTTTTACTGATGCAAGATTTTAATGGTTAGCGTTAAAACAAACATTTATTTACCGATTACTTACCTAAATATTGTAAATCAAATAAAGAACATATTTTATCACTAAAACTTTAATAAGTATAATTACATTATTATTGTATACCTACCAATCACGGTTTCGGTCACGTAATATTTTCGAGAGACCTTTTCAACTAAACCAGCAGTTTTAAGTCACGTTACTTAATCTATCTCATATAATAACATGCAGTATAGCTATGATACTTACTTAAGCGAATAAAAATATTTTATTTTATTTTATTTCATTGTATATTAATTTACTGACCTAATTTACATGCTCTAAAATGTAAGAAGCGCTTATTTTGAAATACGTATTATTTAAAATTAATATTCATATATTAAATATTTAAATTATGTTACTTACAATTCCGCCACTCAAATGACTTACCTGAAAATAAATAAATTACAATTAATTTAATATCACATACAAAAATAAAATGTTTCTAAATATTCTATATATTACGTTTTTTTTTGTTTAATGTCCGCATCCATTATATGTAAAACTCACCAGTTCATGCCTGGTAGAATGGAAAAATAATTTAATGTGCCTTCAGATACATCGAAGCATATGTGAACTGCAAGAACACAAATAAAGGCGGGAGAACTATAGTTCGACCGGGGAGGGATCACCGCCGCCCTCATAATCCGCCGTTAAGCATTACTTGTGCTTCGGTTGGATAGGTGCGGTTGCCGGCTGAACTTTTGAAGAGAGGCGACTTAGAGATCTTAGTCTTCAGAAGTAACAACGTACCTAAGTTCAAGCTCAAATAGGATTTTGGTCGTATTTGTGAATGTACGTGGAATGGAATGGTTTTAATACCTGTAAATTATGCGATATCATCTGTTGAAGTGCATGCGTGTTGGCAATTTAAATTTTGATAAAAGCAGTAATAATCTTATGAAGCCATCGTCACGGCAAATATTCAAAGTTGTCAAGGATCGTAATGGGAGTGACATTAAACTTATAATCTCATTAGCAGTAATTGGGTCGGTCCATTTCGCCATTTTAAGCCGCTTAGTGTCAATTTGAAGTAAGATGCTGTATAATCTGACGTGAGATGCCGATGTTATTGCTTAGTACATCTAGATAACAGATTTGGCAAGTGGTACAACTACAGTTTGGATGCAAAGTACCACCACCGCTATCATAATCCACCGTGAAGCAACTCTTCTGTTTCGGTTTTAGAGATGTGGTTGCGGACTATACATATAAGCGCGACGACTATCTGAGTCCAAAGCAGTAATGACGCATTGAAATGCAACCTCAGATAGGATTTCAGTCTTGACTAATGTGGATGTCTATCGGCTGTATAGCGACAACTTAACATCAGATGGCTTGTATACGCGTTTGCTACTCTTTAAAAAATAAGACATAGAAGGAATCCGAATATATTCGCTGCAATACTTATCAAAAACATCATAATGTTTGAAGTGAAAACTTCTTTAGAAGCGTTGAGCGCTTTTGTTTAAATTCACTTTAGTTTTAAGAATGTAATTGTTATTTTATTCTTATAAATGGCATTTGCTTCATTTATTATGTACAACGATTGAACGTGACTAAAGCGAGGAATTTATATAAATTGAGTTAGTTGTAGATATAATATTTTGATTAAAAGTCCATTAATATCATTTTACAGACGCCACCAAGCGTTTTTTTATTGTAACCAGATCACGGACCCCAAACAAATATTCCAGAGATGGACGAAAAGAAATGTTTAAGCAAGGTAAATATATCGAAGATGGATGAGCAGAGTCGCATTACAGACTAATGCTGTGTGGTCACTTCCACTGATAGCTGACACATCGATCAAAATGTATTTACTCTTTGGAATATTATTAATTCCAATTTAACTTAATTGTAAAAGCTAATTTTATAAAACTTTATAGATCTTATCTGTTTACCAGCCATACATCAACATCGTTCTTCCATAATTGTCGCTATTCCATCCAGTCCTCCACCTTCTGAAGTCATAGGACTCCACTCGCTATCTCCGACCATCATTGTATTTGTTTGAGAGATTGTATTTGATTCCTTACCTAGACATGGTCGCCGTTTGATAACCTTAAATACTCAACCGGGAAGATACCATCGTCATAATCCACTGTGAAACAATCCCTTTTTTTGTTGGAAAGATTCGTTTTGAACTTAGATATCCTTACAAGGGAGGCAACCATAGCAGTCTTCAGAAGAAGCAACGCTTATTAATTAGGCCACTAAAAAGAATTCCTGTCCTGTTTGCTGTAGGATTTGGATGTCCATGGGCTTTCTTACCAGCATTTAGTTTAGACCCTCGTTTGTTATTATTTTAAGCTAAAAACGTCTTATGAATCTCCATATGTCCTGAGGAGTAGTCATTCCTGTGTTGAATCTCAAGCATAACGGTAATCTTATTTGTGTTCGGTTACATATATCCGTAGAAAGCATTAACCTATTAACACCAGATGGGCTATATGCCAACTTGTTTCTTCCATTACATAAAAATACTCATAGAAGACAGCCGTGATTAAATTTGATATTGCTGAAATCGCATATGTTAGCGGCTCTTTTCTTTAAACTTCGCTGAGTTAGTCCATTTAATATTAAACATTCTTCAGCAAAATTGTCCCTCACAATGCTAACATAGATGTTCATTGTCCTATTAAGGGCATCGTGGAAATCCGGGGATAAAAGGCCTTCAATTTCCGGTCCGGGCTCACATAATTCAGAGAACGTGGTTTTTGTTGGCCCGAAGGCTTTTTCTTGTGTGGAACGTTTAGTATATTGGGAATAAATATCCGGTTAAACTTTGATATGCAATAGCATTTAACATTTTAAGAAGGCTTGTTTTTGGCTTTCGTACTTTTTGAATCTTCTATCCAACCTACAATAGCTGGAAATTGGTATGATAATTGTAATGATAGACTTTCATCAAATTAAACTTTAACTAATCGGCTTTATGATCTTCCAGTAAATATTGAAGATCAAGTTCTACCATCCATTGTACTGATTGTAGCCATATTGGCTATTCTTATAATATAAAAACTTTTGCAAACATCCAATCCACGATATCCAAGTTGATCTTACATAAACGGCTTGAACCAAGAACCCTTGTGAACGATATCCGAGAATTTCGGACATAACCTTTTCTATGTAATAACCGTAGATACATTCGAGGGTGTGATGCGATGATATTACAGACACGCCAACTGTTGCGAAACCTGACTCCTTGGCAACGTGAGTAAATACGTGACTTTATGGATTTACTCTTTAATTAGAATCTATTCAAATGTATACTATTATCACTTATGACTCTTGATGACGAAAAGCAATGAGTGCAAATTAGTTGTTTCTGTTTTATTGTGACTTTGTGATAAAAATATATATAACAATCGTTTGTTAGTTTTTGAATTTTGAATAGTTAGTTTTAAGCTAACTTGGAAAAAGACTACCTTCAGTACATATGATTTCCGCGGTAGTATTTTGCAGATGTAGATCTTACTCCCCGGTTGTAATTTAACCTAATTATTCGGTAATGTCCCAATCCGCTTGTCATGACTCAAATAATATCGTGTAGGGCAATGTACTTTATTGGCTTGGACCAATAAATCAATTTATGAATCTTGAAGTAGCTTAGCAATTACCCTGGAAAACTAATTCCAACAACTCGATTTTGCATGATCCCTTTTAAAAAATACATCTTGGTTTTGATAATTAAATCTTAGGTTTCATCTCAAAACTAGACTTCAAAACAATCTACATACACTCGTATATAATTGTAATGGAGATGATTTCTTTTATTTTTGCATCGATATCGAAGTTTGAGCCCACAACTACGTTAAAATATATTTCAAAGCTATTGCAGTTAAAGAAAAAGGTCAACATTAAACTTTACAACAAAATAATAAAAACAAATATTCGATATCAAAGTAGGCAATATTTTTTTGTTAAAACGGTTTTACTTTATGTTGTAATAATATGTTTTCGGACAATTTCTCAAGGAGGGTGGAACTGGAACCTCTCGGTATAATATTACGAAGGATGGGCGAAACTGCCGCAGCCTGTCGCCACGCGGTGCCAAATGTACAAATAGTTTTAGCCGCGTCCTCCATACGTGATTTCCCTTACCGTACACTTGGTAACTTGGATTATACTTTGGATAAAGTAGACAATTTACTATCCCTTTATAATGGTTTGGAGTAATATGATGAACTGATAAAAGAAAAACTTCTCTGTAAAGTCAAAATTTCGGACACTTTTATATGAAACTAAAATGCGTTACGGAAAATAAGAGAGATTATGGTTAAGCAATGAAAACAATAAAAGTTCTTAAGACAAATCTGAAAAACCTGCGCCAACATCATCAGAAACACGCAGAAAGTCGCGAGAAGCACGTGGTAAAACTCAAATAACAATAACGAATACAATATAAATAAACGTGTTCACAGTTTAATTGCCACCAACATACCTTAATTATTTGTTTTTTTATGTGCCAAAATAGTATGCAAATCACCTGATGTTAAGTAGTCGCAGTGCATAGACATCCACGTACAACCACAAACACGACCGACATCCTATCTGTGCTGTTGCTACGTTGCTACTCTCGAGGACTAAGTGGACGCCTTGATTGAAAGTGTAGCCGGCAAGCGCATCTCTCCAACCAAAACAAAAGTAATGTTTTACTGCGGGTTATGAGGGCGGCGATTGCTTCCAAGTAGAACTACAGTTCGAAAAAGTTCCAATTAATTTTAAGTTTTAATGAAAGGTTTACCACAAAAATATGGAAGTTCTCACGAATATATTTCAATGTTTCCTTGCAGTGTAGTAATAGATTTTTCAGATACCTTAATTGTTGAGAAAGGCTTATGTCCCCCAGTGAAACCAAAGAACGGGGAATCGTTCCATTTCTACGCAATTTTATAAACTTTTTGTGATTTATGTATCTACTATAAACCATGTTACAAGAATTCAAGCTTGTTTTGGCATAAAGTTTGTGGTTCATGTATGGAAGGGCATCGTATCAGTCCTTTCGGGCCATTGGATGTTTATAAGTTATTGCTTCATCGGTTAGAAGACATTGGATCGTTGTTGTATTATGCCATACTTGTACGCGCTTGGTTCATATTCAGATTAAGTCATGTAGCGGTCTTTACGATAATAATGTTTTTGACAAAAAAGAAACATTTTAATATGATCTTGCGATTTAAACAAAAGTGTGATCTGCAGCTGTTCTTGAAGATTTAAATAAGATACTCGAAATAACAAATCGGCTTTAACCATATACCAGAAAACAACAGTACCAGATGCTTAGTCAAATGTATAAATTATCTATAAAGGCTCTTCAAACCAATTAGAAAAATGCGTAAATCCCGCGATAATATTAGTTTAAAATCATACGAACATAACGTCACTACATTATTGTTATAAAGCTAAAAAAAGTATAGGAACTATAGGCGACCGAAAAAGAAACTTTACCATTGCTTACATTATTACTGCTGATGTCAACAACTGCAAAAGTTATATTATTAAAATGCAGTTTAATTAAAACATAAGTATTCTTGTCTACATTGCATAATAAACACAAATATATTGAATATTTAGTTGCTTTACTTTTCATATAAGCCCGCGTCCCGCCTGGTGTTCCTTATCAAGGGCGACAGTTTCGCACCGCCGCGACATTTATCAGGGCGAAACCTTTTCGGGGTTATTTCGTTAGTTCCGATTCGATTTTCATTTTATGCAAAAGACGATCCAATTTCGGGTGGGGGGCAGCGAGGAAAGTCCCTCGATCGGGATAATGCTATAGAAGAATGATCCAAATTGAATTCGTTTCACGACGAACATCGCTCCGCTGCTAAGCCCCGATTCGTCGAATACCTTGCTGACATCTTGGGTGTCTCCTAATTTGTCAACAACTGATTGACTCATTTGGCTACAAAGAAAGTTTTACTACAGCAATGCATTTTTCTTTATTGGGTGGTTCATAGTTTTGCAGTGTATGCCACTTGGACAAGTCGGTCGGGGAGTTACTACCACCACACTCATATTTAGGGTGAAGCAATTCTTGCGTTTTGGTAAAAAGAAGTGAGTGCTAGTTTGTGCCTGTGCTGTGCCTGTTTGAGGTTGTATGTTGATGTCCGTGGGCATATTCATTTTATACTTTCTTCCTACTCTTGTCTATTACCATTAGATTATCATTAAAAATATACTAGAAATGTTTTACCGACGTGAAAGTGACTTGATATACATTAGTTAACGTTTGTCTTTTGAACGTTTCTTTCTGATAAATGGCGACACACCCTTAAAGGGCGCGTCAGCGAAAATTTTTGTACTTCACTGCGTCTCTAGGATTTTTATTAAATTTCGCGACATCAAACCGTTTGCGATAAAGACAGTTGACGCTTCGACCTCTGATCCCTTGTCGAAGGTATTGGAATATCTTTGCCATAGTTGCCTATGTTGAAAACAAGAAATGACCCCCTTTTGACATTAAAGTGTCTGAAATTTGTACTCGTGTATAACTATAGAGTTCAGAAAGAGAGGAATTATTTATCCAATTTTATAAGCTGCGGCGGCGGCTCCTGATTACGTATTTGTTCCGCTTGGCTTTAAAACCTTTGGCCCATGAGGTCAGTGTGTCAAAAAAGTGTTCAAATAAATAGTACCAATTTTGATCGACGCCGCCGGTGACAAAAGGGCTGATTCATATCTCGCCCAGAGAATTGCGATGGCTCTTCAACGCGGGAATGCAGCTAGTATTTTTGGAATCCCCTCCCTCCTCCACGGACTCCCTTTAGATTGCTTAGGTCTTTTATTTTAATGATGTTTAAGATTTTCATCATTATTTTAAAAAATATAATATTCTGATTTATTTACCTTGAAGAGCAACTCTAATATAATTTATATCACAAGGAAAATATATATATATTTTTAATTAATGACATAATAGAGTATGCAGACTTCCTGATGACAAGCATCCTCTGCTGCGCGTGCGCATCTATAATCAATTCCATAAAGAAGGCCCACATTAAGTCGATTATGGACTTTTGGTTTTTGCAGAAGTCAACGATGGTCACCTTATGTGTGAAATCTAAATAAACTACACGTTTTCGCCGAAACACAATAATTTG
Organism: Phocides pigmalion okeechobee; assembly: GCA_018251015.1. Lineage (NCBI taxonomy): Eukaryota > Metazoa > Arthropoda > Insecta > Lepidoptera > Hesperiidae > Phocides > Phocides pigmalion. The sequence continues at coordinate 17,039 of DWON01003347.1, forward strand.
TTTCACGCTCGAAATAAATGTGGAGGTTATGCTTTTTTCCATTGAACTATATATTTAGGTAAATCTTTCAAGGACTTACAAAGGTACAGAGGCCCCAAAAAAGAATTTAATTTTTTTTTCATTAATAATTTAAACATCATTTATCACACACATCCTGTTGGAGTTACATCGGTATGCTAATATAGCCGAAATTATTTAGAATTTGTAAATATTATAAAACAAAGTCCCCCGTCGCGTCTTTTTTTTTGTAAATTGGGCGAGAAATTAAATAATGACTGGATACATGTATGTGTAGGTGTTTTCATATTATGAAAATGATATAAAAGAAACGCGCACGAAGTCTCGGGCACAGCTAGTATTGTGTAAAAATAACAGTGTAAATACTTCAAGTTTTATATTTACGTTTCGCCAAATAATATCGTTCAATTTATTCCCAACAGCTTCTAGCGAATAAAGTTTCAAAGATATAATATTCGATATTCGGTGAACGAGCGATGTTGTGTGAAGGTTATTTTTTAGGGACATTCGATACCCTTGAGTGACAAAAGTAATGAGCTGTAAGCGAGATACAGGCGTGACGTGGGGTTAACGAAAGGTCGATTTCAAAAAACACCCACAAGGTCCTCTATACAAATGTTTTGAATTGAATTGGCTAATCTTTCTATACGGGTGACTTGCGATAGCTTGTGTTCTGAGTTTCATGTTAGGGGAAACTGTCATTTGTTTTCCCTGTTCGAGTGTTCTGATTGTTCGTGTTCAATTTTTTATGTACTTTGGGATAATGTCATAATCTCATACATATGTATATACTAATTTATATAGGAAAGTTTATATTTGTTTGTGCCAAATCATGTATATCTGAAATTAGTAGAAAAAAATTACAAAGCAACATATGGTATAATTTATTTTGTTTCTTCGTCTGTGTGTTTGTTCTCGCTAATCTTAGAAATGGGTAAACCAATTTCGTTGGGGTTTTCATTATTGTCTTGCAATAACCTTCACTTAACATTTATTATTCGTTAATTTAATTGGTCTATAAATAATATGAAATCTGGTAGAGCTGTTAGAGCATTTTCTTCATGGATTGTGTTTCGGTTGGGGAGAAGTGGTTGCCGGGTGCACATTATTGGAGGCGACCATCTTAGTCCTCAAGAGTAGGAACGCATCCGCGTCCATCTTTAAATAGAACTTCTGTT
>DWON01003348.1:0-18231 GCA_018251015.1 Phocides pigmalion okeechobee
TAAATAGAACTTCTGTTCTATTTGAGATTGGACGTGGTTGTCCATGGGCTGCAGTGATCACTTAACATCAGGTGGCCGTTTCTTACTCTTTCATAATAAAATATATTTTACTATGAAATATATATAAAGTTACATATAAATAGCTATACTATTTACTTCTGTTGGAATTTTTTTCGGTATGAACTTAATTTTAGATATTCATGGAGTGGATATTTACCATCACGTAGACTGCATGTTTCGTTTTTGAAGAATCAAACGAGCACGCAAGCCCCCTAATTTTAAGTTGCGACTGTATACTTTAAACAGGACTTATATTCTACTCTCGAACTAAGATGGTTGCCTCGGTTATAAGTGTAGTCATCAACCGCACCAGAATAGAAACAAGTATTGCGTCACAGAAGCTTAAAGGGGCGGCTGTGGTACCTCACCGGTCAAACTAAAGTTCTAGTATCAGCCAAACGTGTATAAAGCGAACAAGTATAACAGCTTTGTTAATAAAGACCACAGTTTTCTCGCCGAAAATTATACGGGAAATAAGGATAAAATAACAAGGAAAAATAGGGAAACGATGTCTCAGGAACTATACAGGAATAATAACAGAAGTATGCTTAAGGAATTCGAGACACGAAACTGCACTTATTCTCAATTCTTTGTAAGATAGCAAATTTAAAAAGATCTCGATTGCGTTCCAAGTCGGAATGAAGTACCTTATTTAAAGAAATAAATGAATTCTGTGGTTAAATGCTTCTTCGAAACATGTGTGGACAAAGTTAACCAACGTTGTTTGCGGCTAGACTTTGGATGGGTGACCATTGGTGGCAAAGCTGTACGTGCGCTTCCGTACTATATCTACTATAGGTACAGTAAGTAAGGTTCTTGGTTAAAAGGTTGCATTAGCTTAATGTATGACCATTTTTCTTATACTGAAATTGTAGATAGAGCGAAAATATAAATCTTTGTATATAAAAGAACAAGGTGACCGACGGTCCCAGAGATCAACGCACAACCGTAACCACTGAGCCGAGAATGAAATTTTGCGAATAGATTGTTTGTATAACGTAAGTAAACACTAAGAAATGATTTCTAGAAATTCTAATCTCAAAGTGGTAAAATTAGAAAATGAAATTATATTATTTTTGATTCCTTTTATAGATTTGCTTGATATTAAAAATAGAGCTGCATGATGTATGTATTGTAATATCGACATCCGTTGCGAGAAACAAGCTTGTGTTATAAGTGTAGGCTTCACAAGACAAACCATTCATTTATTGCCAAATAAAATTTCAGACAATGTTCAATTTTTTAAACTGTAAAGCGAGACCTATGCCAAAACGCATATTATGATAATAAGTACCATTCAAGTGATAAGAAAGCCAGGGATTAAGCCAAACACATACTGTTTCGGTTTCCTATGTAATAGTTTAATGTACCCTAAATTGATGGCAGTAGAGGGAGTCTGATACACACGATTAGCTGTCTCGTGTGCTCGGTATCTTTCTAAAGTTATACTATGTTATATGTATGTCCTTGCAAATTAGTTTAAAAAGAGTACAGAGTTATTCCGCTGCCTTTTTCTCCGCCGGTCAGTTTTAGCCAGCAGCGTTGAAAACCGATGGTACTGATTTTACATTGTATTGTGGACATTTAAATTCAAAGTAGTATTATCGCGAAATTTATACATTTCACTATATGTACCGGGTATTCATGATTAACGATTATTTGATTTTTGAATCATATATCAAAAATCGTTAATAATATTAATGTCAAAAACGAAATCTTGGTCAGTCAATAAGGTCTTGGTCAGTAAATGATAATAAAAAATTTCAAAACAAAACAAAAATCTACCCCTCTTCACGAATAAAACAACCCCGTGACTTTCATAATCCAAACAGAATTATGTAATCAAATTAATGTGACAGGCTCGGCGCGAGTCCGCCATATTTAAATACTTAACACATTATTCCTAGATGAGTTTGCTAAATGATAAATAGTTTTGTAATCTGTGGCGCGTGACAGTTTTCTTTTTGATAAGGGGTGGGTTTTTATCTAAGTTATCAATCTTCATGTCTTTGGTATTTCAAATGTTAATAATATAATGGTAGTTTTAATAAAACGTATAATGAAATTTTTTGCATTATCCTTGGTCATATTAAGTTTGTTATTGTGGACGAAGCTTACGTAATATTTTTGATATTATACTTACAGAAACACTTATTATTTAAATTAGTACACTAATTTAAATAATAAGTTGCTAAAAAGCTAAAAAATGTTTTTAAGTGTAATTTGAAAGTAATGGTTTTCATTCTATAGATCAGTTGAGAAAGATTTATTAAATGTAAACAACAAATACGTCATCGGTCGATCGGATGTTTAGAAACTTCTAATATGTTCTCCGAGAAAATTAATGACCGTCAAACTTCGATAACGCCATGTTTAATGCGTGCGTGAAACTTTCCCACTAACCCATCCAATTCTCGACAACGTCTGACGTTGCTTAAGTTTATCCACACGTAACGAATTACACAATCCGCGGGAACGTATATATATATTTCCGAATAACGTGCTCAATTTATTGCAATTTGTAAAAAATGCTCTGTATTGTAACCAGTTGTAGCAATCAAACATTCAAAAACCAAAAAACTCATCCACAAATATTCAGAACAGGCTCAGACAATGGGCACCTATATCCGCCCGGTCAATTAGGGCCATTCCACGTCGAAAAATAAATAAAGCCCACGGATAAACAAAAAAGAAATGTATTAGGGGCTCGTTGAACGCAATCCAATATGACAGGTGACGGCGATCAAAGGCGTCGCAAGTGGCCAGTCATCCCCAAATGATTATCGGTTCCTTGGAGGACAGATCGGCTTTGCTTTATTGAGCGTGAAAAAATGGATTCTCAATGTAAACGGTATTGTTATTTATTTAGGTGGAGATTTTATCGTGTAGACATATTTAGAATCATTGGTTGTGATTGAATTTTGGTTGGTTGTAGTATTGGCATCGTCATTCCATTGCTACACCTGCTCGCTAGTTGTTCACGAGTTGCAGTAACTTTCTAACATCCGGACACCTGCAGACTCGTTATCATTGGGCTAAAATGACTATAGTGACTACATAACATTTAGTAATGGGCTACAGTGATTATTTAACATCAGGTCATGGGTTACAGTGATTACTTAGTTAACATCAGGTTATCTGTACGCTCGCTGCCCACGGACTGCAGTGACTACTTAACATCAGGTCACCTGCACGCTCGTTGTCCACGAGCTAAAGGGAGTATTTAACTTTAGATCATGGGCTAAAAGGACTACTTAACATAACGTGACCTGCACACTCGTTGTCTATGGGTTACAGTGAATACTTAACAACAGGTCATCTACACGCTTTGTTACTCTACTAACCTAACAAACACCGTTTTAGCCATTAGCTTACGAAAGCTTATAAAGCTAAATTTTCTCTACCTTCGAAAGCCTTCGCCACCTGGTTTTAATCGAACATTAAAGCTATTCAAGGCAGCCATTGTTACCGCCGACTTTGTGTGACTAACAAAAATATTGTTACGTAAATTAATCTATTATATTTTGTGGAAACGCCCCCATTTCCTTATACTAGGGGGATTAGATTAGTTAATGGAAAAGTTCCTACATTGACAGGATTTAATATATTTTGTAAAGAATATTTTTGTAATAGAATTGTCACTTTATTAAATTTGTAAGGTAGTTTTTATGAAGTTATCTTCACTGGATGCAAAATGTAGATATGTGTATAATCTGATTCATAATTACATATCCAAAATATAAACAATAGGATAACTGATACGAAAAATACGTTTCTAATGTTGGAGATGGTAGCTTCGCCTCGATATCGCCAATTGAAAAACGTTAATCGTGAGTATCGGTTACATAGTAAAACGTATCTGATAATTTTTACATAGTATAAAACAAAGTCGCCTTCATCATCTTAAATAGAAAGAGGATTGTTTATATGTATTTTACGTGCCTATTATAGTACGGGAAAGCCAAGAATTTCAAAGATCTTTAATGTAACGTCGTATATGCACCCGTGAACCTAGTAATTATTATATACTAGTAGGGGTACTAACCCGTAGTTGCTAGTAATTATAATATATAAAGTAGTTTTTTTATATTTAACCGATTCCTTTGTTCCACTGAATCTTCTGGGGCGAAGTATGAAATTTTCCAATTGGAATCGCGATGACTTTTATTGCAAAACTTTTCAATTGTAGCTGGTTTCAGACGGTGGAGATCAAGATAGTGTTCTTTCCGAAGGGAATACTTTAAGTGCTGGAAGCGTTCTGGACTTTTACATTTTTAGTTTTTCTAGATAAAAGTTTTATTATGATAATTAGCGTGCTATACCCCGCGGCGTCAAATCGTAACCGATACAAAGTTAAGCATTATCAGGCGCGGTTGGGAGTAGGATGGGTGACCGTTAGTAGTATTTTTTAAACGTGAACTACTTTTAACTGGATCAATTTATTATTTAATGAAGGAAAATAACAAAAAATACCACTTCATTATTATTCATTTGTCAATGTAATTATGTTCGAAATTCTTTCATGGTTATAAGCAGAACAGAAGACTTATTCAAGAGAAAGATTTTTATATAAGCATGTTATAGCAGAAAAATTCCACACCTTAGAGTACTAGCCAATAAGAACCAAAACAGGAAGAAGGTTTAGTAATTTTTGGTTTGTAAAATTGGAGATTGGAGAATTTATGAAGAACTCTGAGAAAACATTATTCATTATGTTTTCCGTTACCGCTGCTTGTTTTAAGTAACTAATTATTTCTATTTACAAGGCACATAGACACTTCGATAAATTTGAGGCAATCGGACCTCGGACATCATTGTCAGGCTGGAATCTTAATCGAACATGTATTGTAAATCATCCACTGACTTATTGCCGTCAATTGCATGATTTTATTAGTATAGTTGGACCAAGTAGTTGGTGCTGTTGCGGATATCATTTTTTTAATTTCTGATTTTTTGGATTTAAATTTTTTAACTGGCCGGCTTTTGATAATAGAAAGACAAAAAAAAATGGGTCAGCTAATATTCTATTTCAAATCATTTTTTTTTTTCCAAAAATATGATCGAGTTGACACAAATATAATTAAATAGTTTTATTTAATTAAGATACGTATGTACATTATATGGTAATTATAGATATTGTTTATCTTACTAGACGTCATAGATTAGTCTACGACATTTGTAACAATAGCGTCTATATCATATTTTCATCTGCTCTCCCGTTGCCTCCGTGGCGCAATCGGCTAGCGCGTTCGGCTGTTAACCGAAAGGTTGGTGGTTCGAGCCCACCCGGGGGCGATTATTTGTTATTTTACATTTTAGATTAGAATCTGCTCTTCTTTCTTATATAAAATCATTTCATCTATAACAAAAAAATTTCAGTTATATTTCCAGATTTCTTTTTTAATAAATAAATTTATAAAAATAAAAGAACTAATTAAATAATGTAATATGTTATTAACAAGCTGATGTAAAATGTCAATACAAGTATTAGACGTAAGATATTAATATTATTATTACTAATAATATTAAATAACAAACAGAGAAAAACACTTAGTCATTATTATCTTAAACTCGATTTCGTACTAAATGTTTTCAAGACTAACGCAGCTGTATCACAAACCGAGGTCGCAACAGATGTGTTACCTTTCAATAGTTCATTATCGGCATTGTTAGAAATAAACATGAGTTAAGCATGCTATACACCTTCATGGGGCGTTCTAATATAACCATAGATTTCAAACATGACAAATTAAATTAAAATAAAAACACAAATCCTAATTAAAAATATATATATGTATATTTTGAAACGCACTATTTCAGTTTATGTGAAATGGTATATTAAAATAGTAATAACAGATGATTTGTTCCAAGTAGCAATACCGGCTTTAATAATAAGCGAGGCGATCATTTCGTCGCTTGTAACTGTAATCGACAACCATACCTCTCCAACCGTAACACAAGAAATGCTCCTCTTCGATCTTTTGTTCTACCACCTGACAAACTTTCTTCACCTTCATATACGAAAGTATGGCAGTATTTAATACTATCGTAACCGTGAATTCTGCCTTAGAGATAATAAATCGGCCATAAAAAACTACTACTGTTTAGACTAATAAATCAAACTTACAGCAAAATACACGTGAATGTCGTAGTTTCGCCGATATTCTAAATAATGGTCAAGGATACCTACGGGACATTGTTATTTAAATAGCCGGTTCCAATTGGTTTTTTATGACTGTTCTATTGTTCCATAAGAATTGTAGAAAATATAACACAGAATGTAAGTCGTTATCCCCCTGCGGCTATTAGACGGTCATCATTCATATTTATTCTTATTTCCATTGTTCCCATTATTGTTTCTCTGGTATCGCAATCCCAATCAACGAAAAATGTTGTCTTCAATACATTACCTTCATTAACTTGATAATTATCATAAGATAATATTATTTTATCTTGCCAGATATGTGTAGCTGTTTTTATGACTTTATCAGTTAATTACTAACCCACTGCTGTGATAACTAACGTCATTATTTAATAGAAACCTTAATTAACAAATTAAGCCATTAGGTACCGATTATCACTCTTCTACTCAAACCCATTACGGAACCACATGTAGTGGTGATCGTAAAATAAATCAATATTACGTTCGTGGAGACAGTTGAAGGTAATCCGTACTAGTTAATTGCTATGAACCCTTGTAATCTTTTCATATTAAGTTTTTTTACGTGAAAGAGTAGCAAACGAGCATGCAATCCTCTTGATGGTAAGTAGTCGCAGCCCATAGACATATGTACATATATGTACAACCACAAACACGACTGCAATCCTATTTGAGCTCTAACGTAGATACGTTGCTACTCCTGAGGACTAAGATCGAGCGCGGCGATCCGCTTCAAAGTGTAGCCGATAACTACACCTCCCCAACCACAACTGAGGAATTATCAAAGGTGAATTTTGAGGGCGATGGTGGTACCTCCCCGGTTGAAGTATAGTTTCAAACTATAAATATGAATATTTATAACCCATAGCTTGAGGTAACCTTAACTCTTTTTAATTAATTTACTTAATTACATTAAGAACGATTTACTCTATCAGTATATACTGTAGTTATAACAATTTAAAATCACATTAGAAAAAGCAGTTTTTTCCAAATAACACTTTTATGCAAGAGAGTATATGGCATGATGGGAATGAGTTTTAAATTACGGTAACAGATCGAAACACAACAACTATTAAATATCAAAGTATTTCGTTAAACTAAATATTTTGATATTTGTTATACAAATTGCTTCTGTCCGTTCAATTGTCACAAATCATCAAAATATTATCGTTCTCAAATCTTTTAAACAAACGGCCTTTAATATAATTTAATCCCACAAAATGAGGCCGAATTAATTCATATGCGTCGTTTATCATTTTAAAACGCGTCTCACATACCATAATAATATAAAGTATGGGACCCAAAACGGTGCCCAAAAAACCCCTATGATGAATGTGTCTGATAAATGGACCTCGCTAAAAGCTTTGCCTTCGTATTATACGTTTTTACAAAATATGCTATAACACATGTAATTACGTGATTTATTGTTGAACTTTTGATGGATAGCTAGTAAATAATAATCTACTAAAGTATTTCATAGTACTTATAAAATTAATCTGTAACAATTGATTCTGTACGATTAATGCGTATTTAAAGATAGTAGAGCCGTTAGAGCTCGCCTGGGGCAGCACCACCGCCACCCCCATAACCCGACGTAAAGCAACATGTTTTTCATTTTTCATGTATTGTGTTTCGGTTGGGGAGGTGTGGCTGCCGGATACACATCATTGGAGGCGACCACCTTAGTGACCACTTAACATCAGGTGGCCTGCACGTCCGTTTCATACTTTTCCACAATAAAAAAAAATAAAAAATAGTAATATTTTTGATTAACGTTTATTTAATATACGTGTGTAAGTGAAATAGATTTTTGGTTCTTTCAACCCTTTTATATATTTTTGTTTCTATGGAAATGTAAGAAAGCTTCAAGCTAGAAATGGGTATAGCGGTGGTACCTTCCCCATCGAGTCGTGTAGGTTTTAGCTTAAAATTTTAAAATCTAATAATCATAACTAAACAAAAATGTACCTTAAGTTCCGGTTTGGGAATTATTCATGAGATATCAATTTTTTCCAAGTCCTTCAAAATTAAAACAAATATGGCTCTCAATTAATTAACGTATATCGCTACCGAAGGACCTCTGGGAACATTCCCTGTGCTTTCTCTTTCTGAACACGAACGAGGGAGCAGGACGGCCACACTTCACTAATTAGACCACCCGTCGATACGCTTCTTAATTACCTCAGCGTAATAGACCGTGAGCCAGCAACAAATTTACAAGAACAATTTCAGAATGGGGTATCATGAAGCTTTTTGAATGTCAATTGCAGTTCTGTGGGTATAACGAGCAGGAATGGCCGTTCATGCACGTAATGATTTTTTTTATATGTTTTACGAATTATTCGTAAAAAAATTGGATTCTTTGTAAAAAAAAGTATTCTTTTCGTATAAAAAGTTATTCCTAAATTAACTTTCTTCGAAAGATCAATGTATTTTTTCTTCAAGCTGTCGTTAAATACATTTACGATACAATTCTTTTTAAGTATTTTGCAGTTGATGGTAAGTTGGCAGGTAGAGAATGCTTATTATTTCATAATTATCATCATTATATACTATAATTAATGCCAAAAATTAAGTCCGAATTGTACCCGCATTTTTTAATTCGAGAAAATAAAGAATAAATAAATATATTTTACGAGTAACCGTCCGAGAAGAAATGATTAACACTATACCTGGCTCATAGTCTATAATTTGTGTTGGGAATTTTTATTAGTTGAATAATGACACAGCTCCATGGAAGTTTATCAAAAAAAGTTCGGTTTGATTACATTTAAAAGAAATGCCCAATAATGAAATTAATGAAATGACGAAAGAACTTGATCCATAACCTTAAATGTATATTTTAATATAGGAGTAATAAAAAACGAAATAATTTGTTTGCATTTTACCTAATGTACTTATTTATAATTTTCCTACAACATTTTTTATAATTTTATAAATGAATAGTTTACTTATAAGTATGAAAAACGTAGAAACTGCGTATGACTGACAAGACACTTGAATGTCTGTAAAATGAGCTTTTTTGCTTGTGCGCCCCAATGTTTGTAAAATGCTTTGACTTGAGCCCGCGATATGAATACTTTTCCAAAAACTCTAAGTCTGACTAATAGTCAAAACACTTAGTCGAGCTAAGTTCGTAACTAAACTAAGTTAGTTAAGTCAGGTGGTGGGAAAAAAGCGGTTCTTTGTAGCCGAGTTATGGCGGTAAAAACCTGGACACGGGCGCCATCTGCCGCTGACAATGGGAAGATTTATCGCCTACTCTCGCAAGTCTCCAGTCTGGGTAGATGTGGCACAAGTTTAGAAAGCAGCGGATTTATATTATAGTATTGCAGCGGACGCTTCTCTTATTATTCAGACGATAGAACCAGAGATATTCGACAGGTGGTAAAATACAGCTCGACTGATGCAGCGAAAAAATATATACGTTGAAACAACTGTTAGGATTATGGTTTGGTCGAGGAGGAACCATCGTCGCCCTCATAATCCATTATAAAGTATCCCTTGTATTTTTATTGGACAGGTGCAGTTGGCAGCTACTTTTAAAAGCGAGGCGATCATCTTAATCTTCAAAGGAAGCAACGCCTGGGTACGACTTTAGATAGTATTTTAATTCACCACAGTAGATGACTTGTACTTTTTTATAGGAAAAGTAGCTAATGAGCCTTCAGGCCGCGTGATGTTAAAGGATCTCTGCAGGCTATGGACATCTACGTTCAACTTCAAACAGAACTTTAGTCCTGTCTAACTTCATGCATAGATGCGATACTACTAAAGACTGGGATGGTCGCCTCGCTGTAAAATATCCATTTCCTAGTCTCACATAAAAAGTTCTATGTACTGTTCTGTGTACAAGTTATCTTAACATATTTATTTATTTATGTTACGTTCTACTTTCTACTCGTTGTAACATAAAAAAACAGAACTTATTTATATGAATTTCCGCTAGTTAACGATAATAATTTTAAATGTATCACTGAATACCTTAAAACTATTTATATTGAAAGCCTCATCCAAAACAAAAGAGATTGCGTTTTCCGCTTGAATTTCAAAACTTGACACATGTGACCCAAAACTAAAGGCAGGCCGCTTTCCGCTTGAATCTTACAACTTGACACATCTCACAGTTGTCTCGTAGATTAAAACAGAATGTAGGGATAGAGTTCACTATACTAAGCATGTGTGTATTTATATCGCCGACTGAAAGCTAAGTAAAATAGCACTTGCGCTGTTTCAGTATATTGTATTTCAGCATAAGCCCTATTGAGAGACAGTGCGAATATTGTATAAATTATATAGAAGAAGCCTTTTGTTCGTGAGTATGTAAAAAGCTTTCCTTTGTATACCAACTTACCATTAGACTCTTTTTGGTAATATTTTAAGGAACTGTTTTTTTATGGGACAGATCGATCGGTCGGGCAACCAGTCGTGTTTTTCAATCTTATTTTAATATTCTTTTGACAAAATGGAGAAGTAAACGAGCCCGAAATCCATCTGAAGGTAATCGGTCACGAGCATCCATGGCCATCTGCAACGAACTCTATAAATAACCCAAGACCCACTTTACATCGATTACCAATACGTATCAACTATAAGGCGACATCCTAAGTCTTGTATGAGTCAATATACAGGCCTAAAAATGTCACCTCATTGTAAGTAAGTCAGTAAATACATAATTGGAAACGCAAGTAAACTTCACGTTATAGGTATAGATAGGTGTGGCGGAACCTGGTTGAACCGTGTAGGTTTTACCACGCTGCTATTTCTTCTCTATTCTGTTTAATTCTTCCAAGCTATCTGACTTTATCAAGCAACTCAGGCTATAGAATACTATAGAAATATACACACGCTCGAATAACTTTATTCCTTGCAGTCCGCTCTGCATGGTCAGAACTTTCTTTAAGTTTAAGATTAAAGTTATTTATTTACTCAAAACAACATTACATTGCTCACTGAAATGAAAAAAAACACACACACTTTATACATCAAACATACACATATAAATTATGCCGACGTCGTTGGGTGTGCGGTACTGATATATACCTTTAATTTATTCTTAAATTTGTGGATGGATTTAACATTCTTAACCTCTTTTGGTAAATGATTATAAAACTGTACTCAAACATTGTTTCTTTTTCCGAATAGTTTTTCTGATGGTACTAAATTAGATTGTTTAATTCTTTGATTCTAGCAGGGCGCAGAGCACGCTATATACACACATATACATGCGGTCAAAAATACTACACCCCTTCTGCAGTAGGGTCTGCATCCAAATTTTGTGTATAAACAAACAAACAAACAACGCCAAAATCACAGTTTGCATAAACGCACGTACATTCGGTCAAAAAACATTATCCTCCTTCTGCAGTAGGGTCTGCATCCAAACTTTGTGTATAAACAAACATACAACTAGAAACAGTTTGCATAAACGCACATACATTAGGTCAAAAAACATTTTCCTCCTTCTGCTGTAGGGTCTGCATCCGAACTTTGTGTATAAACAAACAAACATCGCCAGAAACACAGTTTGCAAACGAATCGCCCTAATTCAATTTATATGGACACAGCACGATTCGTGTTTATTTTAAAATTCCACTGTTTATTCATTTTCATGTCAGCACGGATATAATTAATGCAATTCCCGGATATAACAGAAAATTGGCTTATTAGCTTCATTTTAAACTGTGAAAATGCTTGCGTTAATTTTTGTTTTAATGTCAGAGGTGCGATTGCCGGCTACATTTACAAGCTACGCAACTTAGTCTTCAAACGTAGCAAAATATGTCTGAGTTAGGACATGAGTTGTTTGAGATTCAATGTGGACACCCATGGGCTGCAGCGACCATTAACTAGGGGACATGTACATTAGTTTGCTACTTAAAAATTGAATCTTAAACGACTAAAACGTGGTTGTAATGCAACATATAGGTGATACATACAAGTTAAGAGGTGGCAGAACTATAGTCCGATCGATGTGATACGTCTGCCGCCCTCGCACTCCGCCATGAAGCAGTTCTTGTGTTAGAGATATGCAGTTGTCGGCTACATTTACAAGCGAGGCGACCTTCTTAGTCCCAAAAGTAGCAACATATCAACACTCGATGTCGGACAGCATTGCAGTCCGTTTAAGTTTGAACTATAGGCTTCAGAGAACATTTAACATCAGATGGCCTGCATGTTCGTTTGCTAGTCGTATCATTAACCCTTGGATTTTTTTATATTAAAAAGTAGCAAGCGGGCGTGCATACCATCTGATGTTAAACAGTTTCTAAACCCCATGGACATCACATCCAATCTCAAAGAGTACTCAACTCCTTCTATAGACACTCATACGTTGCAACCCTTGAGGAGTGAGACGATCGCCTCGCTTGTAATTGTAGTCGTCAACCGGACTTTTCCAACCGGACCGTAACAACTGCTTTACGATAGACTATTAGAGCAGTGGTGGTACCTCCCCTTGTGTCTGTAATGTTAAACTTGAAACTAACTTTATTTATATACATTCCTTTATAGCACCAAAACTGTCGCAGCAAACCAACTGTTCTTTCGCCTGTCGCTATAGACACAAAGAAAAACAAATATAGTCGGTCTGTCCGCACGCCTACTTTTACGAGTGAAAACGGGGAAATAAAAGTGTTCAACACACGGTCCAGTATTTCCGATATTTTTTCATTTTTACGAGTTCCAGCTGGCAACTGGAGACTAAAAAAGTTTAGTAATATTCTAGAAATTACTATCTCTAAACATTATTTAAGAAACTGCGGTTACAAGAGTGCTGGTTCATTTCTCACGTAGAAAATTGCGATCGCAATTCAGCGCGATAAACGATTGCAGATGTTAGTGGGCATATTCAAACATATCGAGGGCCGGTATTATTCCATCATTCGCACTGTTTAAGCCCTTCCCAATAAGGGATGCAAACAGTTTGTAACAGGCATAAGTAATTCAAAATACAGGTGGAGCATACCTTAAAACTATCATGTTACAAACTAAAAAAAACAGCCTAAAATAAACATTGCAAGTTGAACCTACAAGCGCATCTAACGAATTTTAGCTACTCGTCGGCAAGAAAGATCACGGCATTTTAACACTTACTCTATCGCAATAAAGACCACATTTGCATAGATGATCTCTGTAGGACGAGTGCTTCAAAGTTAATAACACGGCTGTCGCAATTAAAATGTACCGCACACCTTTGAGGATTACTAACTGTGTTTTATTACAGGTAGTTCATAATGTGGGGCCTTAAAAAGTTTTAATAATTATATTATGTCGATATTTTTTATGCGACAAGAGCAGCCAATAAAATGAAAATAAAATACCATAAGACATTGTAAAAAAGACAAAAAATGACATTATTGATCTGCGAGAACAAAATTTTAAATTTTTTTCTAAAAATTTTTCTTTTTAGAAAAAAAAATTAATAAATAAATTTAAATATCTAAAAAACATTAGAAAGTAAATATACGGTTGATGTAAAGTAACTTCAGCCCTGCAGTAATCTAATTTGTTGGGTCCGAGTACCAATTTTTCAATATCTCTACGTATGACGGACGATGCTGGAAACAAGAGAGCTGGTTCATATTTCGCATTACAATCCCTCTGTAGTACAGGAATGCTGTTGCAGGAAAGGCTAGCGTTTATGTTATTTAGCCGCATGGGAACTCTTTTTAGATTTAGGTTATACTTTTTGATTTTACTATGTACCGGGTGCTCACGATTAAAGATTTTTGATTTTTGATTGCCGATATTTCGAACCAATTGCATGGCTCGTGGTCACAGCTAAACTGGTATCGACTAAAGTCCTATCTGAGGTCATACCTACTCGTAGGAGCGTTACTACTTCTTAGTTCGAAGATACTCTCTTCGCTTTTAATTGTAGTCGGTCTCTTTCCAATGCTAACGAGACATGCGGGCACAGCGGATTATGAGGGCAAGAGCGGTACTTTCACAGAGATACTACCATTTTCTATATATATAAAAATAGAAAAAAAACCGAACAATCTGAACACGGCCTATGCTGCGTGGGTAAGTGACGTCATTTGAAATGTAAACCGGGCTGTATGAGGCTGAGTGGAAGCGATGCACTTTTAAAGCAAAGGACTTGCTTGGTTTTATTAATCCAAATGCCAGCTTCCGTGTATTCGTACTGTGTGAAATAGGGTTGTCAAATTACAGCGTAATCGAATTTTTCGTTCAGGGCTGCACACGGATGATTTTAATAGAATTTGCTAAGTGTTTTTTATAGCGTAAGATATTATTATTAAGAACTTAAAACTAAATATTTAACCTTGAGACTAATTATAATAAAAACCTAACGTACACTCCCTTTATATTAAAGGGAGTCGGTGCCCATGCGGCATGGTTCAAAGGACGCTAGCTTCCCACGTTGAATAGTGCATCTACCACCTAATGCATCTAATAAGATATACATCTATTTATAACTAATCTAATTAATACTTTAGTATTAAAAGTCAATCTGATACCGTTATTTACTTTTTCAAAAAAAAAAAATTCATAACGAAAAATGAAAAGTTTTTTTCATTGAAGAAGCAATTTCCGGAACACACCTAAGCACCTTAATATTTGAGCGACGCTCAAAGGGTGACGCGCGAAAATCTTGTTAAACTTAATGAACAAACTTAGTCTCACTTAAGTTGGACACTCCTTGCCACCCTGGCGCCTTGTTAACTAATTCAATTTAATTATTATATTGACAGCTTTTAGCATTTTAAAAAGGTAACGAAATTATTAAAATATATTTTTTTAAATTTCATTAACTTCATCAAATAATGATTTTTAATATTTAAAATATGTCTGTGATTGTAGTATTTTCTTCTTTTCCATCTGTTTTCTTTTTTCAATATTTATGTGGTGATATTTTAATAACTTTTTATTGATCATTCATAAATAAATAACGTTTATCTCAAAAAGTTAATTAATAGTTAATTGAGTTTTATCGAATTTATTTTCATGTTATAAGAGTGATGTGCTATTTTTAGCTAATATTAAGTAGTCGCTGCAGCTCATGGACATCAACATGTCCAAGTACCACAACGTCTACTTAGCATAAAGTGGCCTGTACGGTCATTTACTACTCTTCTTACATAATAAAAGGCTTAAGATTGTTATCTGTAATTATTATCATTGGGTATATAAATTATTAAGAAAGATGCGTTTGTGACGTTACTCACGTAAAGAAAAAAATCATTTGAATCCTTGTTGAAGTATTTTACTTTGACCGGGCAGATACCATCGCCGTCATCATAATCCGCCGTAAAGGAGTGCTTGTTTCGATTGGAGAGGCGTGGTTGCCGGTACACTAATAAATGATGTGACCATCTTAGTCCCCAGAAGTAGCATCGCATCTGTGCATGACGTCAGGCAGGACTTTAGTTTTCTCTGAGTTTTGACGTGGATGTCTTGACTACTTTTCCAACAAAAAAGTTCTTATAACTCAGATTTCTGCAATCTACACCTAAATGCGCACCTGACTAAACGCCGAGTTCCTTTAATATTGACGAAGCGATGGCATAAAAATATATTCTATACCGCGTTCGTAACTTACGAGCCTACAAATAAGCTGTATTTACGGAAAAAACACTTTCAGAGGATCGCGGAGCTCTATATCAAACTTTTAAAGGCCAAAACAGCCTCTGGATGAGGTTTTGTGGCCCGTAAACATACACGCAGCTAATGTCGATGCGTAGCTTTGTATAAAACGAGCGGCTTGTTTTAGAGTTCCGTAGTGAAATGGCTAACAATGAACCCCATATTTGTTTGTCTGTCCTAAAAATTAATGTATATCATTTGACTTATGCGTTAGTACATGCGCCCGTCCGTCCTTCGCAATAAAAATAAATAAATAAGAGGTAGACGAAAGAGTAAGAAACGGGCATGCAGGCCACATGGTATTAAGTGGAAACTGCAGCCCATGGACAACCACGTCCAATCTCAAATAGCACAGAAGTTCTATATAAGGACGGACGCGGATGCGTTCCTACTCTTGAGGACTAAGATGGTCGCCTCCAATAAGTGTGTCCGGCAACCACAGCTCCCCAACCGAAACACAATACATGAAGAACATGTTGCTTTACAGCGGGTTATGAGGGTGGCGGTGGTACCGCCCCGGGCGAGCTCTAACGGCTCTACCACCTTTTGACTTTACTTTGGTGTTACTATCACGCAAAAAAGTATTTAGTGTGTTAATTTCAACATTTTAACGAATTACATAAATATTACATTTATATAATTCATGACCAACTAATGTCACATCACAACATAATATTTAATATAATCAACATCGTAACCTTACATCAGCAACCGCACCTCTCCACCGAAACAAAAAGTCGCTTCACTATTTTTTATAAATAGCATTATTATAAAGTAAACTCCTTCATTATTCAGTTCCAAGTACAAGGCTATTATATTTAAGCGTTTCTTTTCTCGACATAAAGTAAAATGGAAGTGAAACACAGAAGAAATCTGAGAACACTTTTTACTACTATAGTTGTAAAAGTTCTAGCACGAGACGACGTTCATTTGTATTGCGGAGGTGTAGCTGGAATACGTCGTTTTGCTAAAACAGAAAAAGCTGTTTTCGTCTCTGTCTCACACGGAACGAGTGAACGAGTGAAAAAATCGGGTATCATTTTACTATATAACTGGTACTCACGATTATCACTATTTTATTTGCCATTTCCAACCAGTTACATGGGTCGTGCTCACGGCTAAAGTTTAATATTGAAAAATCGGCAATTAAAAAAACGGTAATCATGGTTACTCGCTTTATTGTACAATGTATAAACTCCCGATGATATTCGTTTAAAATTGGCGTGTATTGTTTATTGTCAAAACTTAATCAAAAAATGTAAATTGGATTTTTTTGTTTTAGAGTTTCTTTCGCCGCCTCTTCTCGAAACAAGGAGTCGGTGTTCGTTTATTGACATTCATAAAGTGTCTTGTAAAGAAACAGATTCGTTATATCACTTTCAATGATACGGGTGTGAGTGCATGAGAACATTTTGCTGTTAGCTGTATAGAGGACTCGAAATTAATGGCCAGGGGAACAAAGTCGCGGGCAGCAGCTAGTATTTCATAAAAAAGATTTTTCTTTTCGTTACTTAGAAATTGAAACACGGTGTCGATCGCTCTAACTCGCTACTCGCTAACTATAAGGCTTCTCTTACCACATACTAGTTCAAAGCACCTTAAACGTGTCTTTTTATCTGTTTAAAAGGCGATTGTAAGACAAATAATCTTGTTTACGTGACGAAGGTATTTTCTTTTTATTATTTATTCCTTCGTTCGTTCGTTCATTATTATATCCAATCATTCATTCAGTATTTCTTTCTTGCTTATTACCTAATTAGTTAGTTAATTCATTCATTCGTATATGCCATTATTCATTGATTCATTCTTACTTACATTTATTAACTTATTAATTTATCTATTTATTCATATATATTACATCGGCTGCAATCTAAGTTATATATTTATATTGTTGTTGTTGTTTATGCTCGTAGTATAGACTGACTATACTTACAAGCGAGACGATCATCTAAGTTCTCAGGTAGCAATGCACCTGCTTACAATCTCAGATTCTTATCTGATGTCATACGCAGACTATAGTTCTGTTCTACATCAAGCGACTTAACATCAGGTGGATTGTAAGCTCGTTTGTAAATTTATTCATATAAAAAAGGTATCGTTTGTCAATTTATAACCAGTTAATTTAATTTAAATTTTATTGCGTCTCAAATCTTTAAATATTTGTTATGATGACGAAGTGTGGTTATACTTTTAACTTGTTAATATTTTTAATTTAAGCCAGATATTTTATAAAAAAAAATACAAAGTAAATGCGAGATAAAATAGATATTTATCATATTATTTTTGTTTTTTCACTTTTGGAAGCACACACTTTAATTTTTCTTATTTATTTATTTAGATCGCTAACATACTGTACACCAATACATGACAGAAATATTCAATAAATGTTAACAAGTTAA
>DWON01003349.1:0-18231 GCA_018251015.1 Phocides pigmalion okeechobee
TTTTCTCATTTTTTCTGTTTGTCTGTATGTTTGTGCACGCTAATCTCAGCAACGGCTTATCCTTGAATGCTATTTCTGAGTGCCTAAAGAGGTTGCAGAAGTGTTCTAACAAAAACCAGGGACAGCAGGAAATGTATATGCTGGCTATTTCTAAGTTTGACATTCCTGGGGAGCCTGGTTTCCCGCTCAACTCGGTTTATGCTAAGCCATCTAATCCACAAGAAGCTGGTTGGTACTCAATATGTTATTTACTATGATTATTGTTTATCTAATTAAAATAATGGAGAAATATTAATTGAGTGGCAATAGTAATTTTTATAGAAATTTCTTACACTTGCCTTTATGCAATTAACATTTTTTGAAATCAATTGTCAACTTATATTTAAATGGAATTATGTTACAAAAAGCATGATTATTCTTTTCTAGATTTGATGCGGCAATACCTGCAGCAATTGAGACATGAGACTGGTAACAGAGTCTGTGAAAAGGTAAATTGTATGTGTAGATTTTCTATATCCTGCTCATATTTATGCTTAGTCAGCATTCTGGGTGGTTGTGTTGGGTGTGCCTGGTGGTGGCACTAGACTGGAGATGTCTCCTCTAAACTGGAGATGTGCTGATGATTTACGCACCTGTTCTGTTTTTAGCACCTGGGTAGTGTCTACAAATACATAGGCTTTATGTCTGCCCACAGTCTTGTGGGGCCCATGTAAATACAGCACTTGTGTTCAGCCATCATGTAGATTTGTATTGACAGGAGTTGTACAAATTGATGAAAATTAACATAGTTTGTATAATATTAAAAATATTATTATGCCTTTCTATGTTCATAACCAATTACACATATTGTGTCTGAAATACGTTGAAACCGTTTATTATTTATTACAAAATATGAGATTGGACAATACAAAAAAATCTGATATAAAAAAAAAAATTGGGATGAGAATAAACTACTCTTTTCTTATTTAACTGTAGCCATAAAGAACCATGTAGATCATCTGATATACATAATCACTGTAACCCATAAATATAAGTCACCAACTGTAAATAGGATGGAAGCATCGGAACAAATTAGCTAGCATTGAGAACTTTACTAGATATACTTCAAATAGGCTTTTGATTTACCAGAGTACCTAATATAAGTGTATTTTCCTTACCACTGACACCAAAACAGCTACATATCTGCATTGTTGCTTGACTCTGTTTATTATTGCAGGTATTCGCCACTGAAGATGGGAAACCAAGCAAATGGTGGCTTTGTTTTGCAAAGAGGAAATTCATGGATAAGTCACTTTCAGGGCCAGGCCAATGAATATAAACTATCTGAGTATTAAATAAGCATTTATTTGTAATTGTAAATCCTGTAAAATCTTCTAAATATATCAATGTCTTAAAATATTATGAATTGTATCTACAAACATCGACAAAATATATATATATATAGTACTAGTAGCAATGTTTGTGGCAGTGATGGCAAATGGTAACACACTACAGTAATGCAATATTTTATAAATTTCCATAAATTTATATTATGTTTAAAAACAATAACATTAAATTTTTTCCAAAAATAAGGTGGTCTTCATGAAGCAGAAACAAAAGTTTTTTATCTATTATAGTTAGCTGCCTTTTAAAAATTGATATTATCAAAATATAGCCAAAACTGAATAGTATTCCATTTTGTCAGTAGTTGTTACATGTTAACATTACACTTTTTCTTAATATTATACACCATATTCTTTGATAATCTGACCAGCAATAACTAGCCTTTGTATTTCTGATGTGCCTTCATAAATCTCTGTGATCCTTGCATCACGGTAGTGTCGTTCAGCAGGCATGTCAGACACATACCCCATGCCACCGAGGATCTAGAAAAAGAAAATTAATATGAAATTTTAATCTAGTCTATATCTTTCCTTTTCTCTTACAACTTTTATTATTATATAAAATATATATGGATATCTTTACAGCTAAGTTGAACAGTTTTGTTTAGCTTATATATTAAAATATGTGTAAGTTTAAAGGTGAGAGAACTATAGTTTTACAGTGGAGGTGAGGTGCGTTTGCTGGCTATACTTTGAAGCGAGGCGATCATCTTATTCCTCTAGAGTGGTAATGTATCTAAGTTCGAGCTCAGATAGGATTTCAGTTGTTTGTGGTTGTATGTGGATATCTATGGGCTGCGACTACTTAACATCAGGTGGTTTGCACGCTTGTTTGCTACTCTTCTCACATCAAAAAGAAAATAATATAAATACATGTAAACAAAGTCTGAAATCAAATATTTACTTGTATACATTGATGTGATAAAAATGTAGCAGCTTCAGATGCTGCTAATTTGGCCATAGCTGCTTCCTTTGTGTATGGTTTTTTATTGTCCTTCAGCCATGCTGCCCGCCATGTGAGCAACCTGGCGGACTCTAGCTGCAACGCCATGTCAGCTAACTTGTTTTGGATAGCTTGTAATTTCATTATAGGCTTCCCAAATGCCATTCTCTTAGAGGCATATTCCACTGCTACGTCCAATGATGCCTGAAATCAATTTAATACAAGGAGTGATAAAGAAACCTTTATCTTCAAAATATTATTTAAAATAACAATAACATGGTGCACAAGATAAAAGCTAACAATAAAAAAGACATCTCTAAAATATTTAAAAATTTACAGAAGACATAGTGATACTGATGCAATTGTAGGTATTTGAGAAGTTTGGTTGTGTATTCTATGTTGATTGGACTCGAAGCAAATACTATAGACATACAAGTATAGAATAGTAGTTTTAACATAGTCCTAAAGTATTATAGAGAAATAAAGCATTTGAATATTCTCAGAACAAGAAATATGACCTGGTTTATTCATAATTCATAACTTATGCAATATCCCCAGTTAATTAATTATCTCAATGCAATATAAATATAAATATAGTGTTACCTGTGCTATGCCTAGTGCTTGAGATGCAATCCCAATCCTACCCGCGTCCAATGTCATCATGGCAATTTTGAACCCAAAACCTGGTTCACCTAAGATGTTCTCTTTGGGGATTTCACAGTCTTCAAATATCAGGGAGCAAGTGGAGGACCCTCTGATCCCTAGTTTGTCTTCTTTCTTGCCTAATTCCAGACCTTTAGTTGGTTTCGGAACTATAAATGCAGATATCCCTTTATGCTTTAAACTTTTATCAGTAGTTGCAAATACAAGTGACGCCTTGCTTTCATAGCCATTGGTAATCCAACACTTTGTGCCATTGAGCACCCATTTACCACCACCATCCTTTGCTGTGGTTGAGGCAGCTCCAGCGTCGGAACCGTTTCCAGGTTCAGATAGAGCAAAACAGCCAACACTGTCCCCTAAACAAAGTATTACAAACATTACAAAAACGTTGTTAGGGTATCCTTATACTATTTATAATTGTTACCAACCAACACATCTGTTTTTATTTCTCTTAAAAAGATACAGTTAAATTGACCAGAAATTTTGTTTATACACAATGAGCAAGTAATAGTGCAATGTTATATTATTATTAAATTGTTAATTATGAAGATGCTTGAGTACAGGTGCAACTACTAGATTGACAGCATACAATTCAATAGAATTATTATTAAAACTTATGACTTTGTACAGTTACAGTATAAAGTCATATGCTTTGATTTTTTGATTTTAGTAGTACCAAATTTTTGAAATGGCTATTTTAATACAAACCACTACAGAAAGGTGCGACAAAGTCCTGCTTTTGTTTATCCGTCCCCCAGTGTTGTACAGGGCCCAGATACAATGAATTGTTCACTGACATGATCACACCAGCAGATGCACAGCCCCTGGAAATCTCCTCCAAAGCTATGGCATACGCTAAATAGTCAAGCCCGGCTCCGCCTTGATTTTCAGGAATAGCTATTGACATTAAACCAAGTTCACCCATTTTTTTAATAGCATCCCCAGGGTACAAATGCTCCCTGTCATATTTAGCTGCATTTGGTTTCAGTTCTCCCTCGGCGAAATCCCGGCATGTTTTAAACAGCATTTGATAAGTATCAGGTAAAGCTGATAGAGAAGCTATGTATCTTGTTCCTCGTGTTGTGGACACTGTAATAATACATTATATTAATCGCCAGTACATGTTTTATGTAGTTGAATTTTAAATTAATAGAGATCATAAGTTAATAATGGTTAAAATGTGTTTATATATATACTTACTGAAGACCTGTATGGGTTTTAGTAGAGAATTTAACATTTTGATTAGTTAAAATTAAAAATAATGATCCAAAAAAAAACATAAACAAAGTAAAACGGGTACTTTGAACCCTCACCCATCATCCATTTTTTATTTTTTTCTTTACTTTACTGGCGTCCTGGCTTTCTAGCCACTTTGCCAATGACAAATGTAAAACGTAAAAACAGGAAAGGCCAATTTTATAAATAAAAAGGATCGGAAATTTGGAAAAGGATAAAGATGAAATAGACAGAATAAAATATATTAAATATTAATAAGATTTTATTTAAGACATTGTCTGCAGCTTACAACACTGCTGTACTGGTATGTAGCAAAAAAAATTTACAAGCTTACGGACGCACCCGACGTCTGTGTACTCGTCGATGCTAGGCGGGTGCGTTGGTACACTAGAAAAATAAGTGTCATATAACTATATTAAAGTGCACATTCAATCGAACATACCTGCCTTGTACGCCTGCAAGTACGTAGCGTGCGTAGCTACATGGCCTGGGCTTAAAGCCGCATTGCTTTTGCAATACGCTACTTGATTTCTAAATACACACCTGTCGTGTAGCTGGCCATAAGGCTAGTCTCTAATATGAGCGCCGCAGTCAAAGTGTTAAGCTATCAGATATCACAGATATATTTTTTACTATACATCTCTGTCACATGTTGGTTGAAGCCGAAGTTCAATCTATCTTATATATGTATACAAAAAACAAAAGTCTAGAGATTAGGTATCTAGATTTTTACTTGAATGGCTGTAGCAGCAATATTGGTGAAAGATCTATTGCCATGATTATAGGTTAAGTTGAACTGTTTTATCACTAGATAGTACCTTGTATATGTTACTTGTGTTGAATTGATAATTGTAATATAATGAAACACAAACGTGGAATGGAATTGATATATTTTTTAATGTCATTATTATTGTCAAGGTGAAAAACTTGCAGGACTAGAGTTGCAGGCCTCTTAATTTTGCTCAAATTCCGCGAAATATATTGTGCTTACTTGTCTGAAGTATTTACATAGGTGGCATAGTATAAGCAAAATATTTAAGGACAAGTTATTTAATATAAAAAACTTTTAGTGCCATATAAACTTATAACTTAAAGTAATAAAGAGATCTTAAAACATATTGGAGTAAATACACAATGTAATAGATAAAATTACAACCTATGTTCAGTCAGGGCTAACATCCTACAAAAACATAGGTGTCATGACATTACTAGTCAAATAGATAGTCGTAGATAGTCAGCTATCCCTTATTACTATTATCAATCGATACGGAATTGCTTAACGGCTAATTGTAAAGGTGGTTATCGTACTTCCTTGGTAATTGTTCAGTCAAAGGTCGCATTTGAATTATTGTCATTGAGGCGTGTTATAATTTTCCATTCTGTAAAAATATGGTTAGTTTAAATTAAGACAATGGCAGCATCTAATTGTTATGTCAATTGTGTCAATGTCAGTGCGGTGCTGTCATATGTCACATCTGTCGAATAAAAGTTAAAAACATATTGATAATACGAAAAAAAATACATTTTACAATGATAAAATGGAGATATTGTTGAGATTTGTGCCTACAAATCCATTAAGACTAACAGCATCTAGAATTATTTTAACAAATGTAGCTCATTACACAAGGTAAGTACGAAACATATCCGATTAGTAGATTCAATGTTACGTATATAACCTTTAAATTTGCATTGTTCCTCTACAGATTAGCAGAAGTAGGTAAATTAGAACCGCCAAAAACTTCAGGTAAATACGACACAGGACAGCTAATTTTGCACAGAGTGTTTGGGTACAGAGGGGTTATATTATTTCCTTGGTTAGCGCGGGTTTACGACAGGGATGCTATCAACAAAAAGGAGAATTCGGAGTCCAGTAGCTCGGCAGATTCTTCTGGAGACTCACTGTCTAATGTCGGCAAAGAAGTTAAGGGAAGGACACATACATTCTACCAAGTCCTCATAGATACTAGAGATGCACCTTACATAGTAAGTATCTTGCAATAGAGTCGGTTTAACTATGTTATTCCATATTCGTCTTGTTACTTACAAGTTCACACAGCACTCATTTACTTAGAGCATGCCAATGTCATCAAGTTTTGCTAAGGCCCATATTAAGAATTATGAATAGCTGTCATGCATTATTGATATAAGTTTTTCTAATTACTGATGAAGAATTAAACCCTCATTTCATGTTATAAACATAAATATTATATTATAATTACATTAAACACATGATGATTTGCTGGAATATACTACAATTATTCTTGAATTAATGCAGTTTTAAAATTGTCTTATTAAGTCATGTATATAATTTGTTTTACTTCCAGATTTTTGTATGATATCTTGTGTATTTCTTGCAATTTTTATTGTTGGTTCACATTATATTGCTATTTTCAAAGTGATTCAACTGTTTATGTATTGTATAATATTTATATATGTAATTATCATTTCAAAATAGAGATTAATATAGATACTTTTGAAGATGTTTTACTTATGATACTAAAAATAATAATTTATTCTTGACTGTGCAAACAAACATCGATATGAGACCCGAGTGGAAGAAAAAGGTACATTACTAAAATTGTCACAATAATGGAATGTTTTGTGAATTTATTGCATATAACAGTTATTAATTGATGTGCTTGCATATTAATGTTGCCAGATTGGCTTTTGGAAATCAGTTAATAAATGACATACCATATTTAACTATATGTGTAATTAATATGTAACTAATTTAGTTTTGTTCCACTTCATTCTTTTCTTGATACAAAAGTATTAATTTTCCACATAATCATTATAATGTTAACTAGAACTATGACCCTTGTCAAATCATTGTTTTATAAGTATTTAGTGTAATATTGTAACGAGGCAGATGTAATGTATCATCATCATTACAACATTAACAATAGCTCATCGCATCATTATAATCTTTAGAGGGGCCAAAGTGAATGGTGTTGCTTTACAAATATGTTTTTATTTTAGTCACTTGAATATTTTTATTCTTCATACAATATTTTATTCTACTAGAGTAGCCACATAGTTTTCCACACATATTGGCTACTCTCATAAACTAATTAACCAGTAGTGATAATGAATTTTCTTTTTATAGTAATTTAGAGTCACCACAAACATTTGTATATTACCTATTTTTGTTGCTGCTACTCGCTTCTTGTGATCATGAAGTATACACAACTGCTACATATTACATTTAACCCCGATTTCGTAATTTCGTATGTGGTTCTTATGTGTGGATTAGGGATGTGACGAAAGTGATGATATCGGAACAGAATTCGGAATCGGAGTTTTTAAATATCATTTGTCGGAATCGGCACCGGGAACGGATGCGGAGTTAGTGACGTAGATTAAATACGAATGAATAAAGAGGGAGCAGTTTAAAATTAAATAATATAACAAAAATACAATGCAATAGGTGGTACCTCCACCCTGGTTGTTGTCGCCAACTCGACGTAGATCGCAAACACACTCGAATGACTCTATGGTAAATGCGAAACAATAATATAGTAAAGAACAATCGACAGGAAGCTTCCCCTGAACTCTGTCTGTGTATCGACCTTCGGTTATCTCTGATTTGAAAGTTTTGGTACTGAAGCCGAAAGTGTAAAAACAATCAGAAGTTCCGACATTTCGAAATCGAACCTCTGTTATATCCCTAATGTGAATATAAAATTGTGAACTTGGTTACTTACTCCTCTTTAAAAGAATACAAATAAGTGAATGCCAATTTAATTTTAATTAGTTTGTCCAATCATATATGTATTAATAATGAATAAAAATTTTAGCGCGCGCAGACAGAAGCGGTAACGTTCCTCGGGAACCAGGAGTCGAGCCGCAGTTTGTATGCCATCCCGGGGCTGGACTACGTCGCGCACGATGACATAATACCATACACTTCGGTGGAGCGGGTGCCACTCCAGCATGAGCTGTTTGATAAATTCCTCATGCATAATCCAGATAAAGGTAACTTTGGCTCTTAAATTTAATTTGATTAATAATCATTCTATTCTAAATTTTAATGACATTTTACGAGAATTTTCGCTGCGGGATACATAATACTGCTCTGTATTACTTCGCATGACGCGCTTCACTGTTGTGTGCGCGCAAATCTGTATGGATTATGGGCGAACACAAGTGCTGTATTTACGTTGGCGCTAAACGACTTCGGGTGGAAACAACTGTGTATGCGTAGATGCTACACGGATGCTATAAATACATTATTTCTGTGAATTTTCGGCGCATCCGCAGTCTAGAGAAAACAGCGACAATTTAGTCCTGCCTCCCGCAATGCTCACATTACGTAATATATGTGCGCCAAAGTGTGTTAAGTAAGTAATACGCTTTTATGATTGAGTATATCTTTCATCTAGAAGTTTTCTAATGTTATCAAAGATACATGGTAATGCACATAAATGAAACAATGTTTGTCTTGGCACCTTCATGAATATTTGCCATATTAGAGTCTCTTGCCAAATGCTAACAGATGCAAGACCAAAAGCCAAGGACGTAAAACTACTATATTATATACGAAATAAATTTAAAATCTTGACAACATTAGAACAATGTCTGTAGAACTTTAGAACAAGAAATTAAAGAATCCTAAAAATAAACAGTTTTTGCTACGGTTTACTTGTATATAATCTAACAGTTCGAAAGGCAAATACAACCATAAAGCATTTTCTCTTAATTCTTTTCAATGAAAAGTGTTTGCTTGCTCACTCACATAAGAGGCGGCCAACTTAATTCCCAGTACTAGCAACAATCACATGTTTTTTATGTGAGAAGAGTAGCAAACGAGCATGCAAAACACTTGATATTAAGCAGTATGGGCTGCGTACATCCACGTACAACTTAAACTACACTTCAGATAGAATTCCTATCCTATATGGTGTTGCCTACACTAAGTCCTTATCGGGCCTGGTCGTTTGCTACTTTCGTGTAATAAAAAAAAGATCTGCAGTTCATAGTTCTCTATTTCGTTGTTCCAGAACCGCCGTTCATAGCGCAAGAGACGTTGCGCGCGTGGCAGAAGAAAAACCACCCGTGGCTGGAGCTGAGCGACGTCCACCGCGAGACCACAGAAGGCGTGCGTGTCACTGTCATCCCCTTCTATATGGGTAGTCGCGAGTCACAAAACTCTGCCGTCTACTGGGTGAGTCTAATTCTTCAGTTTATTTCCATCACGCCAAAAAACAAATCTGTTTATATTTTAATGATTTTGTATCGATGGGCCAATACCGATGGAACAGTATCAAAGCTGATACTTGTATGATAGTATTAGTATTGATGTCATTAATGCTAACGCTAATTTGAATTATAGATAAATTCTATCGATACCTTTGTAACATTTCAGTACCTTCGAACTAATCTCAGCAGTTTTCAAAATCACAGTAGTATTGTAATTAGTAAAATAGTACCTACTTTGAGAAGTATATAGTAGTAAATTAAGGATTATTTTTAGCAATTTTATCAATAGTAGGAGTGTAAAAAACTAACAAAAGTATTGCACTGAACTGAAACTGAGATATTGATAATTCGCTACTGTGGATAGCCGTTGTGTTATTGTTTTTGCTTTAGCTGTCGATAGTCTTAAACGATTGACTAGCGATAGTGATAGTGAAGTGTCGAGTGGCGACAGTAGCGTGATGCGTTGTGCGTTGTACAGTGGCGCTACTGCATCCGGCTGGAGAACCTGGGCGCGGCGGCGGTGCAGCTGCGCGAGCGGCACTGGCGCATCTTCTCGCTGAGCGGCACGCTGGAGACGGTGCGCGGCCGCGGCGTGGTCGGCCAGGAGCCGCTGCTGGCGCGCCACGCGCCCGCCTTCCAGTACAGCAGCCACGTCAGCCTGCAGGCGCCCAGCGGACACATGTGGTCAGTTCCTATCCCTAAACATTCCTGCTCCATGAGAATATTCGATTTCTTTTCTGATCCTGCCTGCACCAACCGCTTAACCTAAGGAGCCTTGCACGATAATTTGAAACTTTTGTTATAACATAAAAAATTACTTGTCTGTCTTTATGTGGAGAGATATTCGCTGTCACGCTTTTTTTACACATTAATAATAATGTTTTTTCTATAAAAAACAAAGTGGGTGTAGGTATTGTAGTCTTGAATGGGTAATACAACATTGAACCGTTATGAACAGTATGTAAATTTTATCTAATAGTTAATATGAATATTCGACACATCCCATCAAAAATGAAGTATAGATTTGAGATCTGAATGTCTATACGTATTTAGCAGCTAACGATCAGTCCGGTTGTGGTCCGCAGGGGCACGTTCCGGATGGAGCGCGAGGACGGCTACACGTTCGACTGCCGCATCCCGCCCTTCTCGCTGGAGAGCAAGCCGGACGACGCCGCGCCCGCGCCGCCCTCCGCCGCCGCCTGATACGGCCGCGGCTACACCTCGCAGCAGTCGCCGCACGCTCGCCGGCCGCGGCTACACAACTACACCACACCGATGTTATACGATGTCCCTGGACCGCGAGTGCGTCACTGCCGGCGGTCTACGTACCACACGTCTGCCGATCAGGACTATGTAAATGTCAGCGCTGACTATATACTTAGAAGCCGCAGCCCAAAAAATACTCGTTGTGGCTACACAAACATATTCCAGTCGCCACCATATGGAGCTGCAGTCGTATCATTGAGAAGTTGTCACCAGTTACGTCTTCTTAATTCCGTATAACAATATGCATAGTTTTGCTCAATGAGATTTGATCGAATGTTAATCCAACAACTTATCTTCGGGCCAAGGGGTGTATAGCCAGTATTGCAAGTTGATCGTGATCTCGCCGCGCGGCCTCCGATCCTTTGGACATTATGGTGTGACTAGTCTACAGTAAATAGACGTAGCTTGATAATAAAATTGTTATATATTCTTTACGATTATTAATATTATAAAAGTTGATATTATTTATGTATGTGTCCCAAAATTGCATGTTTCATAGCATTAACGAAATTCATCGAAATGTTAATTTTAGCTATTTTTTATTTAACTCCCTAGATCTGTAATAAATTACAGTATTCTGTTTAATTGCAGTTTTATTTACTGGATTTAAATAAAACTATTTGTAACTATTGCCTAAGGTTAATTTATTGGGAATTTTACTATCTGATGTAATAAAACATTGACATTGCACCTTCACAAATAAAGCTGTACAATTGGTATTTTGTACATCACATTTTTATTTAAAATTAGATTAATAATATGTATTATACTAAACTACTACATAAATATTAACAATTAAAATGAATTTCATTATTTGCAAATTACCTTCACCATATTGTTATCGATCTCTGTTGGAACACAGCCAATAGCACGAGTACTTATATTGAAGGGACACATGCCTGATTTGTAAGCTAAAATATACAAATACATAATAGAAAAACGATGGGTTTGACTGGTTATGATTGTTTTAGACAAAAGTTGCCTGTGGTAATACAATCTAATAGGCATATATTTAATTTGAATATCTAATTTAGTCCTAATACTATTTTTATTGCCAGGCATAAGCGACAAATTCTGTTCGCTCCAAGCACAACCTACATCTATTCAAGTAAGTACAATATCATAACATTCAAAATACATAGCAATCTCGTCTAACTATACCTGTGCTATAACCACAATCTGAATATCTTAGGTGATACAAAAGGCACTTATTATCTCTTTGGTAAAACAACATGCACTTATGCATCCTAGTATTGATCACATTACAAACTTTATAATAATATTTACATGTTCTTTCTTACTTTGCGCTGCATACCAAAACTAGTGTTGCCAGATTCCAATTATATGGTAACCTATTTAGCGGCTATAATACACGAGTTGGTCTGAATATTCTAAAAATGATACACATTATTTAAGTATTAGTTTTGTTTACTTGTGGCTTACTGTGTAGTTCCGTATTTTAGTTCAAAATATAGATAGCTTGTATTCAGAAATCCACGGAAAAATACGCGTAATAAGTAATAAAAAAACAATTTTTAAAACGTTGGCGTCTAACATATTTTGGTATATCTGGCAACACTAAACCAAATCCTTAATACTGCCCGCCAAACATTTTATAATTTAATTAACAACTTGATTTTCAGACGCAGAATTAACTAGTTATTGCATATCTCATAACAATTAATTGGACCATTGCTTTCGGCAATTACGGTGGCGGCCGCAGCCCGGCGTGAGGTCGTAACAAGTAAGGAAATTAGTGCTTAACTATGTAATACGCGACCCATGAAATATTTAAAATGATGGCGATATATGTGGTTTCTATAACTAGTAACTTGGTAAATAGTAAAACGCCGACGTCCTGCAGTTATCAATAATGATGTCATTATTGACGTTTTAATCACTATGTTAAGAATGCTCGTCAAGAAGAACGGCAGTAATATAAATGTGAACATTTGTGTCTTTTTATTAACGAATAATACTACGACTGGACGACGACACATCTATATGAAATATGTAATACAATTATATACTTAAATGTATTTTCGTTGTATAAGTTTACGTCATCATTTTAGAACATTCCATAAGCAGTAAGATATTGGGGAGTTCATTAAAGTTAGTATTATTATAATAATATTAAATAAAACTTTGGAAGCGAGTGTGGGGGATAATGAAAGTACTGGTAGTAGAATATTAGAATATAAAATATACAGAACCCGCGTCATACTATCAATGTATTTTTGTACATGATTCTCGAAGTGTATCGACTGTGTTGCGATTTATTATATACGCTGGCTACAGTTATACGCGAGGCGACCATTTTAGTCCTCAAGAGTAGTAACGCTCTCATATTTAATAATTTTTAATAATCAACTATACATTTTCACTATTCTTATAGTGATAAACCAATAGTTCAGGTTAGTCGAGATGGAAGTATTGAGATTGACGACACTTCTGTATTTTTTATATTCTAATACCTCATAGCATAAGGAGAGTTTTCCGAACACGAACGTCAATAATTAAATATCATCTATTAAACACGTTTTCTATGTTCGCGTCAGCTTTGCGTCACTTCGCTTACGTATTTCGATATTTGGTCACAGTGTAGCTGATGGCGAAATCTGTCCGAATAATCGTATAAAGTGCCATTTAAAT
Source organism: Phocides pigmalion okeechobee (assembly GCA_018251015.1). Taxonomy (NCBI): domain Eukaryota; kingdom Metazoa; phylum Arthropoda; class Insecta; order Lepidoptera; family Hesperiidae; genus Phocides; species Phocides pigmalion. The sequence goes on from DWON01003349.1 coordinate 13,342, forward strand.
GGAAAGAGTTTCTTGTAAGTTTCAGGGCAAAAAATGTACGCTACTATCACTAGCAATAATCACCATAAGATTATCGTATCAAAATGTTTACATACACGTAAGAACTAAATTGTCAAACACCCTGACGGTGTAAAACAATCGCGGTATTTAATCTCTTAGCCGTTATTCCCTTGCGAATCTCGTATAACAATCGTATGCGAGAATTTAGGTTTTACTTGTATCTAAACATTTTGATATGATAATCTTATGGCGATTACTATTATTTATTGCCACTACGTTTTATTGCCACAAAACGAGCGAGGAATTGTCTCCGTCTAAATGGGGTATAATTATTCCATACGATTCTTGCCCATATCGTTCTGATACCCTTCTCGATTCGGAAACTCAGAATATGTTAAGAGGGAAGAGTGGTAAAATTTATTATTACATTACATCTAGTTACCGCTTCGATCAACAAAAATGTTGAATAATATTTATGCGTGAGCGAGTTATGTGCGTCAGCGTTGTATGTAGGGTTGCCAGATGGTATTTAAAAGGAGAAGTCCTCCTTTTCCATATATTGCCATTACGTTCCCCTTATCTCCTACATCATGTCTTAATCTAAAGAAAATTTTTCATTTTAGACTCTTTAGGCTTCCTTTATGAAATTATCATTTGGCTACCCTGGTTATACTGCGCGGTATAACCATCAAGCAGGATACAATTTTAATTTTGGAGTATATTTTAGGACGTTCTTGATGCCGAATCTAGACGTAATGTACACTATATTTGAGTGGGATGGAGCTGGTTACCGCGCCAGCTGTATGATGAGCGCGGCACACATCTCGAAGAACTCCATGGTGTGGTGGCCCTGGCTGTGCGTGGGCGTGCCGGCGGGCGGCGCGGCGGCCAGCAGCGGGGACGGCAGCTCCTCCTCCGGGTCCTCCTTCTCGCCGGATAGCGACTTGAAGTCGAGCAGGTAAGACTTGTAGTCCACCTGGTATAGCTGAAGCGACATCTTCACGTACTTATCTGTCATTTTGTTCAATGTGCGCACTCTGAAATTAAATATTGACTTGATGCTCATCTTAAACGTTAAACTCTACTGGTGGATGGATAAATTTCAATTACTCATTTAAAGCAGGTGTGTATTCGAAGATTAAGCCCTCAAATTAAATTAATTATTGGTGGAAAATTATAACAACTTATATAAATATAGAAGTTATTAAAAAAACTTCCATAGTTATGGCATATATGTTCCAAGCACACATATGATTACAAAAAAACACATTGGCTATTCAAGTCACTTGATGTTAAGTAATCAACATACAATCTTAAACCTCAAGACTCAAATCCAATCTTAGCTTGTACTATATATGTTGCTACTCCTGTGAACTGAGAAGATGATTACCTCGCATATAAGTGTAGCCTGCTTCCACACACCTTCAACCAGAACACAACAATTGCTTCATGGTGCATCACGAGTATGACAGTGGTATTTCCTAGTTTGAGCTATAGTTACCATCATTTATCATAGATCATTTTGCGATCTTTCACCATCAAAACATAAATTTAGTATGGTTAGTGCACTTACCTCACGTGATAAGGGTTGATTACTTTCCATTCATAATCAAGTGCTTTCATGGCACGGAACACTTCTAGCATGATATCATTGGGCTTGCTTTGGGATCTAATACCTAAGTGCCATTTTGCCCTGTAAATGTAAACAATAATTTTAAATCATATATATGACAGATATAAGAAAAGTTAATAGCTTAGTGATAGCTTCCATGTCTTCTTTAAAAAATGTTATATTTAAGAAATGAGTGCAACTTTTCTAATTGCCAGAAGCAGCAACACCTTGGTTCTTTTTCAAGTAGGGTTACCTTTCTATTGTGGTGGGGCAATGACTGTGAAGTGGAATAATGAGGTGAACTGGATTCTCCGTGTTCTATACTTTCTCATAAAACAAATCCAAAAAGTTTTACATGCAGTAAGCTATATATTATTGGAATGTTGGGATGTATAGTGGAACACTGCATTCAATATTGTGTAGTTAATGAGTTTATGGATAGGTCACCTCTTAACAGGCGTGCCGCGCTGTGTCTTGTCGTGTAGCGGCTGCGCGGCGGGTGAGGTCTTGTCACGCAGCGGCGCGATGCGCTCGGGGTGCGGCCGTGCGCTCTCTGCTGCCGCAGCAGGTGGTGAACTGCCTACACACATAATATAACCCAATGGTGATTTAAAAGCACTAGAACTCATTGATGATCTCTAACATTTTTCCTTTATAATAGTAATGTCTAACATACCATGGTAGGATCAATACTAGTGTCATGCACAGAAGATGTTTTTTTGCAGTGGGTCCAGGAGATATATTTAATTTCAAGTTTATTCTCTGTGACAGCAACATATCTGTGATTATCAATTTATAAGAAATGAATAATTGACAATAGATCTTTTACGTTTGACATTAAATATTAAAAAATAATTAAACATTAACATTATTTAAGATTGATAGGGTAAAATTATTTTTAATTTAACGTTTGAGTGCCAATGTCCATGGGCAGCATTGATCACTTATTATTAGGTGGACTACATAAATGCAAATATTACTTATATACTAAAAATAATTTTGTTAGACCAACTCACTGGCGACGTAGAAGTCCTTAATCTCTGCCTTGGCGGCCTCGTCGGCGATGCGCTTGTTATCGATGATGAGGTGGTAGGCGATGGCGAGCTGGTCGTGCGGGTCACCGCTCAGCAGCGCGTTGTGCACCTCGTGTTCCTTTACATTGAATTTCTCACACACTTCCGTTATTGCCTCTGTATCAATCACGCTACTATCCTGATAGAATTAAAAAAATATATATTAGAGTGAGTTCCTATTGCACATTCAGAGAAAAATTGCTGGTCAAGCACCATCTGGGTCTTACCAATGTCCTATCCAGGATGATAGGACATTAGTAGCAATATTTATTACTTATATATAATATATAGTTCAACTTCTTTAACAAATTTTCATAATTAAAGCATACCTGTTCGACTGGCGATGGAAATAGATATTCAGGTAAATCTTTCTGGAACCAATCATGCTTTTTCACATCCTCTATGGTTGCTCTCTTCATTGGATCAACTTGCAACATAGTACATAGCAAGTTCACTACACTTTTATTTAAGTACTCAGGTATGGGGAATATTCCAGATTTGATTTTTCGAAACAGCGTGGGTACGTGTTCGTCGTCGAATGGCAAAGTGCCGCATAGCAAAGCGTACAAGATAACTCCACATGACCAGACGTCGACTTCTGGACCTGCATATAACTTTCCAGATATTACCTGTAAACATCATTTAATAAATCTATAACATCCGTCTATAATCTTTTTTTTTTCCAATATAATGGGTGTAAAAAGACAACTTATTTCTCTGTCAATAGACATCAGTAATTAAAATATAACAATAATAGAACCAATGTAATTAAGCATATAGGCATGTCCACCTACATACTTATTTATGCTTCATAAACAAACAATGGAACAATATTAACAAGTCTAAACCTCCAAAACTAGGAGACTCTACTTCGTCTTGTCTTCTACCACCTTCAACCAGTTCTCATCAGGTGTGTGTACAAATATTTTGAGGATGAAGTCACTCCATGATACCTGGGACGTTCATCCAGATGTTTACTACTTGCCTGACTCGTGTCATCAATAATATAAATAATTATAGTTAAGGAAGTGTCCATACACAATGAGTTCAAACTTTAGGTATACCAAAAGATCTCTCTCTAAACTCAAGTAGCACTTGTATATTATGGAATTTGCAAAATCCATACTATACAAGATTTGAAGTTTAATGACTCTACTGCATAAACTAGGTGAATTAGACATTATTAAATTCTTTATTGTTTTAACCTTTTTAGCATTACCTCAGGTGCTGCATAGTTAGGAGAACCACATGAGGTCCTCAAGAATTCTCCATCCATCATCATGTTGGAGAGGCCAAAGTCAGCAATTTTTACATGCATATTATGGTCCAACAGCAGATTTTCAGGCTTCAAGTCCCTATGTACAATCATGTGACGGTGACAGTAGTCCACTCCAGAGATTATCTGCTGGAAGAATCTGCGAGCCTCATGCTCCTGTAGCTTTCCCCTTTTCACAATGTAGTCAAATAGTTCTCCACCAGACACATATTCCATTATCATAAAAATGTCAGTTGGTGTTGATATTACCTGGAATTAACTAACAACTGGTAACTCAGAGCTGTTTATTGTGTACAAATATTTCTGACAGGGTAATAGGACATTACCCTGGCAATATTAACAAGCATAGGAAAATAAAGAGATAAGATAGGAGAGAACAATTAAGGTTAACCCTTCAAGGTCTTTAATAATGAGAAGCAATTAAATAATGAAATGAAATGTACACCATAGTTGCAAGTGTGCATTAAATTAAGTGACTATTATTTTTAAGCCACACATTTGGAGAAATAGTGGTTCTTTGGGTTTGAAGCTGTGTGGAGTCTAAAGTACATACCACTGAGCTGCAATGGATTATCACATAGTGGTTAATCTGTATAATATTAAGTACTTGACTATAAATATTACGACACTAAACGTCACTTTAAAATGGCATTCCTTGATACAAATAATTATTGCGTTTTACGAAAAAATATGACTCACCTGATACAATTTGATAATATGAGGATGTCTAAATAATTTGAGGTTCTGTATTTCACGCCTGATCTTACCCACTACATCTAAGGACTTGATTTTTTGTCGATTAAGAATTTTGACGGCGACCTTGTGTTTCGTCAGTTGGTGTTCGCCGATCTTAACCTTGCCGAATGTACCTACACCCAAGGTCGCACCCAGGGTGTAGTGTCCAATCTTCACTATGGGCTGGGCGCCTC